>VDFB02240708.1:0-10684 GCA_007258455.2 Sequoia sempervirens
TAATATCATCAATTTTTCTCTAATTATAATCCACATAACTTAACCATGTACATAATCCTGACATTTAAAAAATCCTTTACAAGAACTTTAAGATTCCATCAAATCAAACAGGTCATTGTAAACACAATAACCATATTCCTTTCAATTACAACCCTAACCCTTAACAAATATTTAATCATTGCACTAACCTTAATTTTTAAAATACAATAGCACTAATTTTAAAATAAAAAACTAACATACACCTTCCAACTCAAAACACAATTATAACTAAACTATTGTTAGGATTTTCTAAATCCAATTCACCTAATAACACCTCATTTGCAAATACTCAAAAGTGAATAAAATCGTATTGGCAACATTAAGAAATTAACACTAATCATTTAATTATGTTTTCTCATTCATACAAAATAATCAAATCAACTTGCTAGATAAAATCATTTGATTAAAATAAATCAATCTTTATTTCAACTATGAATATAAATAATCAACTTAAATTTAACTATACTTGGATACCCATATGTATTAAATATATATATATATATATAAAAGTATATACATAATGTATATACAATTATATATCTATATATATATATATATATTTAAATATATAATTCTCATTAAAATAAACCAATTTAACTCAACAAATAACTTTATTTAAAAATACATAAAATATATATATACATATACACATTAAATGTATATTATATATATATACATAAGTATATATATAAAATATATATATAAATAAATAATTATTAAAAAAAATATTATTTAAATATTAAAATATTATATATATACATATAATATATATATAATATTAAAAGATAAAATAAATAGAAAACATTAATAAAAATAAAAACTAAAGGAAAATATAATAATATAAGGGGCCCGTGGCCGTGCTGACCTCCCAAAGGAAGCGGAGGTTGCCTGCCAGCCTCCCCAAATGGGGATTACCTTTGTAAATGCTTGCCATGCGACATATGATGTGCCTCCACAGCCTTCCCATGGGGCAGCAAGAGCAGCCCGCCCACCAATAAACAATGGCCCACATTTAAATTTTTTTATTAAAATCGGTACAAACCTAAGAAACAAAACAAAGAATAGAAGCCACAATACGGGGAAAATATTTCTTGTGCTTGTTTTGGAAACAACAAAAGTTTTCCCAGAAAAAAAATTAAAAGCACAATATATTTATAAATATACTTGTATGTATATATATAGGTATATTTATAAATGTATACATAAGATTTTCATTTCTAGCCAAACTGTGCATTTGCACAACATAATTTTGCAACAAAAAATAAATTTGACAACACCATATCTGGTTTTAAGTTTTAAGTTTGAAAAGAAATTTTCTTTTGGTTTTCCTTCAAATTTTCATTGTGAGATTCTTGTTTTGATTTCTTTTCCCAAAATTTCAACAAAGTTTGCAAGTATTGAACAAATTTTTCATGGGTTTTCATTGAATTTTAAACAGTATTTTAAAAATTTTCCAATAGCATAACAAAGATTTGAAATTCATTTCAAAACGAAAAACAAAAAAAAACAAAGAGGGAACCTGGTTTTTTTCTCCAAAGCTTGAAGTACTCAAATGGTGCTTCCAAATCATTTTCCAGCCCACCCAAGAATTTCAATCTTCTTCTTCAAATCCAAATCAAGCCACAACAAAACTCTCCACCAAATTGAAAATTGAAAAATATATGAAATTGAAATTGCTCAAATAGAGTTTTCCCCAAATTTAGTCAAACCCCTAAAATATCCCATCCACCAAATTTATTGCAATTTTGGGGATATTTCCATTTCTTTTAAATTTAAAACAAATTTACTTTCCAATTGCAATTTCATGCATTTCAAAATTATTTTTAACAAAAGAATTCATTTTTTTTTAAAAGAGTTTATTTTATCTATAATTTCTAAAAAGTGCAATATAAAACATATTTTCTTTTTTATTTTAATTTAACTCTAAATATCTAATAATGCCAAAGAACTAACTTTATTTAATTTATCACCGTTTACCTAATTAATCAATAAAGTAAATCTAATTTTATTAATTAAATCAAAATAATCAATAAAAATAAATAACATTTCAACATTGCAACTAGATATATTTAGTCATTATTTTAACTACACCCACCATTTAATAACCTTTATAATATGAAATTAATTAAATACCCAAGGAGGAATGAACCAAATCAAAAGAACTAAACCCGACGATAACCCGACGACACACTATGACTAGGGTGATGTCTTGGCATGGAAAACCTAGCTACTATCTCCCAATTGAATACTGTTGGCCAATAGAGACGCTCAAACCTATAAAATCAGGTGGAGTCGATGTTTTGTACCTATCAACATGCGAACAAAGAGCATATCGAACATGCATATATATAACATAATAAACACTTTGTGAAGAGGAAATTGTAGAGATCTAAGGCACTTTCGCAAGTGAGTGATCACGATCTGAATCCTTCACCAATACACTCATCATAGACTGACAGTTCCATCATAAACAAACATCTCATGCAATAATGTGTTACTATAACTAATCATCATTACACCAAATTAAAACATGTCAAATAAAGCATCAGATAAGATACATCACATCACACAAATAGACTATCACTCTATAAACAATGATCAAATAATACACACATGATAATAACCCTCCTGTTTGCTAGTTGGACTCATTATTTTCTATGCTTTGATTTGGTACCTTGATACTGTGATGATACTATTATTGCTTGGTTTGATGTTTGGTTAGTAGACTGTTTGGTGATTATGCTTATACATTTGAGGACATGGATATTTCTTATGATATTGTGGTTTGGTGAGATTAGTTGATTTCATAGATATATTATGATGCAGTGATTTAGTAAATTATGTCATGATGTGATCTGTTAGTTTAGAAATGTATTCTCATCATTTATATTATAATTCTTAGAATAGAGGTGATGAAAGGACAGTGTAGCACCACTCATTCGCGAGTGCCCTGCTACGTTGCAATTCCTTCTCACAATGTAATGATTTGATTTTATATATATATATATATGTACATGTATATGACTTTGTTTGGATGCAAGGATTGCAGGTACAGATTCTCGATTCCACCTACTTCGGCAGGACAGGGCGAGCACCAATAACCCAATGGCATAATGTTGAAACAGACATGACTAGGAAGTCACTTTGTCCCATATTGTCAAACTATCTCGATTGAATGGTATTGTGTGTCGTTGTGTTGCCATTTCAATAATTTGTTACTGTGGTTTGTGTAGTGTCTTGTTCGTATGTATTGTACGTTGGTATTTCATAAGTTGTGATTTATTTAATTAAATGGTGGTAATAATTGTTTCTTATAATGTTAGATCAGATTTGTATTCAATTATTTAAAAATTTAGTTTAAAATGTTGGTGTAATTAATTAATTAATTATTACACTAACATAAGTCAACTGGAGTCTTGCATTTAAATCATTTAATAAATGGGGATAATATTCCTTTCCATGTTTGTAGGGATAAGATTCCTTCTAGAAGATGAGTTGTCCTTCTAGAACTTATCTCTCATTTAATGATCATCTAGATAGGGTTCACATGTTGTCACATCTTGTTAGATCAAGACACTTGGCAACATCTCATGCATATTAGGTTTTACTTCTTGCCTATATAATCAGGCATGTTGTTCATTTGTAAAATATCCAATATCAATATGAATATCATATCATCAATATAGAATCTCTATTGTGCATGCCTAGTTGCAACACTTTCTGGGTGGTTGATTATCTTTCCTGGCTCAAAGGTCCTCCATTGAAGAAGCTATGACTTTGGGACTATGCATCCATGTCTCAACATAAAGAGACATTTTTAGTTAAATGTTAATTAAATATTAAATGTGTGTTTTTGCTAATTTAATTAAATTATCTTGTTGAAGATAATTATAAAATAAATAAATTAAATGAATAAATTATGTGCATTGCAAGTAAAGCTTGCAAAAGAAGATTTAAAACAAAAAGTATTGATAAAAGGAAAATAAATAAATAAAAGAACAAAAAAGATAAAGGATGAATGAAAATTAAGTGTTGATTGAAAAGCTTGATTTAAAATAAATAATTTCTTTTATATTGGATTTTTAGAGCTTTTGGAAAAAGGAAAATATATTTTATTTAATTGAAAATTTATGAGTTTTTCACACATAGGAAAATTGAATTGAAGTTGCAGAAAAAAAAAATGAAGGTTTTCTGAATTATTAGTTCTTCTGAGTTTTCTAGAAAGGGATTTTTTTCATTCTATTGTTTCATGTTCTGGGAAGGAATTTCTGAGTAGAATATTAGATTTGAAATTGAGCACAGTAATTCCGGAGAGAAGATTCTGAAGGAGTAACGAAGAGCTATTCGAAAATACTATTGGAATCAAGCAAGCTTCATCAAAATATCAGCAGCGTAGGACTCTAAGTTCATCTACTTCTTCTCTGGTCTTCTGATTCAAAGAAAATATAAATATAAATAGGTTAATTGGTGAAAGAAAAAGAAAGCCTTTGGGGGTAGAAATTATTGAATAGTGTAATGCCCACAACTTTACACCAAAATATAGCTAAGAACAAAACACAAATTTCAAATTTCATTCACTTATGCTTGCAAAACTCTCAAGGTTTGCTACCAACGCAGGAACTATAAGAAGACAATCAAATTTTGACCAGAAATAAACTATAATTCTTTTAGATAGGTAACTAAATTGCTTAGACCATCTTGGTCGGGGCTCGAAGGGAGACGGGGAGTTCACATCACCCAAACAGACTTGATTAGTTATGTTAACTCAGCGATAGTCATAGACTTTGTTCATGGCCCAAGTTATCCAAATAAAATATATAACAATAGTAACTTCAAGTAATAACAAGAGAACAAGCCTAGGGGCTAGACCTAATTCCTCGGGGGCTCATCCTTGACGGCCTTGCCTACGTATATAATTCACAGAGGAACCGTAGTTCGACACATGACTTCAACCATCTCACACTTGGATGGCTAACAAAATGGCATAATCCTTGAAGTTTAAAGGATGCCATATTAATTTCAAAACAAGGTTAAATGTTCAAACATTCCCTCTATCAGTCCCACTATTATCCCTGACTAAGAGTCTCCATATGAACCCAACAATTTGGAAATCAAAGGTAGAAACCTTGCATACCAAATTTTATAAAATTAGATACTAAACTTTTAAGTAATACCAATTCTACGAATGTCCTACCAATTTCTATGTGATACTAAGACATGTTTGATTGATAACATAATGGTTTCCATGTGAAAATTATTTATTTAAACATGGTAGCTCATACAATAGCTAAGAAAACACTATAATTGGGTACATATTTACTCACCATAGAAATAATAATCACTATCTTCAAAAGGTAATATTTAACCTAACCAAGAATATCTCCCAAAATGTATAAAGATAAAATCACCATCCATTATAATCATAATGAAGACCATACTAAATGTAGAGATGATAACACTATAACAAGGAATAATTACACTATGTCACAAGAATAACAGTTTGATTATCCATGCCTTTTCATTAACAATTGTCCTACCATAACTAATGAATAACCACAAAAAAGATTTGTATTGATGTATTTAAAATTCGAACTACAATTTGATGTGATGATAATTAACAACCTAATATTTATGTTCGAGCAAAAGTCAAGTCATCCTTAAACAAAATAATGCTTAAACTTAATAACCCAATGACATGAAAGCTAAAGATTACTAACTTGATTACTAATGTATGAAATATATCTAGGATCATTCGAGTAATAACAATAATATGATAACGGTGTGTTGTATATTTGTTAGCAACCTTTGTAAATGATAATCAAGACAGAAGTCTTTAAATATTTTTTTATTGATAATAATATAGTAAAACATGATAAGGTTTGATAACAATTCTACAAAAAGAAATAAAATTTTATTGCTATGTTGTCTAAGGAATCATTGTTCCTAGTTTATCAACAAATTCACTTACATACAAAAAAAAAGATCCCTAATTTGTCCTCAATAATAATAATAATAATATCATGGTGACTTAACACTACACATCGAGAGTAATCTATAATGTCAACAAGATCACGTTGTATTACACTATTCATGAGTAAAAATACAATCAGATGTTACCAATGTCTTTCTTAATAAATAACTCATCGATCAAAATCGTAAACATGATATTCCACTATTTTTCAAATTATAAATATATGTATATCATTGAATTTTAATTACTGCACATATGACACAATAAAGCAACCGATACAATTATGATAATTACTGCACATATGACACCCCACTTGAGGCTTGAGCATAATTATAGTGGCCTTATTAATGTCAACTAGCGAGACCTATATAAAAGATAAATTATCACAAATCTACGACATTCTCAAACCTCATTTTGACAAGATTTGCAGTGAAGAATTTTGCAAAGGAGGATATACTTTGGCAAGGAACACTATATCATGGAAGCATGGATTACAAAACTATGGTTATTGATTCTGGAAACCGCCTGGTGTTTTAAATACGTTGCAGACATATACAATCAAAACTGTAATAACAAAGAAAAGTTTCAAAACATTAGGGTGATATAAGGATTTCATATTTACTAGTAACAAAGAAAAGCACACAGATTGTTTGACAACAAACCCCAAGGAGATGTGGTCTCAGGGTTTTAATCATTGCATGTTATGAACCTCGAATGGAATAAGTATCTAGTAGTGTCACAATGTTTTCTGGTGATTGCAGAATTATATAGTATTAATCCCAAAATATTATGATCAGGTTGTTGACAATGGAAGCCAATTAAGAAACCAAATTTTATGCCTCCAGCATAGGCCATAAAATCATGTAAAAAGTCAAAAGCAACCCCGGATAAAAAAAAAATAGATACGATGTTCTTGTGGAGAATATGGCGATGCTAAATGAAATAGTCTGAAAAGAAGGCTTGTACTATAGTACTATGCACTGTATCGAACATCTAGAATAATGAAGGGGCTCCCATCAAGCATAACAACGGGAATTTTGGTCCTATGTTTTAATTACATCTAGCATGAAAATGTGGAAGCATATACAAGGAAAGCGAACTGTTTGGAAAAATACTGCAAGGAGTGAGGTCTCATGAAATGTAGTAATTGCATGATATGCTCAAAACAGATTTGTGGTAAGGGCTTAAAAATCTCTTGAAGCAAAAGCAATTAGCAGGTGTAAATCTAAATTCCACAACCCTCCCCAGCATCGATGCTGCCTACGCCAAAATGGGAGCTTGGGAACAGGGTATAAACATCCATCGAAGCAATGTCTTTGCCCTTGCAATCTATAAACATGAACAAGGACACATAGACAGGGCACAAGAACTATTTGACAAAACACCTCCATGAAATGTGAAATCATAAGAAAGGCAAGCGAATTGTTTGACAGAATACGTCCAAGAATTGTGAAAGCATAGTAAAGGCAAGTGAACTGTTTGACAGAATACGTCAAGTGAACTGTTTGACAGAATTCCAAGAATTGTGAAAGCACAGCAAAGGCAAGTGAACTGTTTGACAGAATACCTCCAAGAATTGTGGTCTCATGGAGCACAATAATTACAAAATACACACTAATGAATTTTTTGAAATGGCTTTAGAACTTTCAAGCAAAAGCAAACAGCAGGTGTAAAGCCATTCCTTAACCTTTCCCGATATTTTCTATGGTAAGGTATGTTGCAACTAAAAATCAAGGCCTAGCGAATGCATAACTGGGCCCAAAACATGATCATATCAAATGATTTAAAATATAGTCATAACAAGATGCGCAGTGGTGAGGGATTAATTTCAGTCGAGCTAGCATTTGAGGATAAATGGCCTGAGATGTCACTGAACGTTGAGATGCTGATGAAAATTCAAATGAACATTGAAGAGGAACAAATTTTCTTGTAGAATTATAAACGATAGAACCAGATCGATGCAGACAATCTTGCAATTATAGATTTTTAGAGACATTCCTCCCTTTTTGGACAAACATCCCCCCTACTACAGGAAATAGACTAGTATTCCACAACTGATCAATTAATGGTACAGGAAAGTAAATAAAGCTTCTATATACGTATAATGCATTCATGTCAGAAGGGCTTATTAACCACAAGCTCTCATGGTATTATTCTGAAAATGCTTAGTAGAAACAACTGTATTTTAATACAACTTGCTACATTCTCCAATCTTCTTAGTTACACTACAACAATTTAAGGGTCAATTCTATTTCTATCTATGCTTGAATACCCATTCTTTACTTCAAAAAGAATTACTCTGAATAGTAACAATATTTAGCTTAGGACCTATAATATATTTCCATTAATCGATTGTATAGAAAGCTTATTATGTCCTCGGGTAAGAGACTCATCTGATGGAAGTTTTTTTTCAAATCAATCTTTAGAGTAAGCTAAATCCTTCTTCTGGTGTGTCAACAATCTACACTTCAGCGCCATAAGCTCCTTCCACAGCTTATCATCAAATTCCACATAAACGTTAACCCAACTCTACAGGCCTTCCCGACCAGTTCCTACGATTTGCAAAATCTCTAGAAGAAAAAGGGGCTGGTGTGTCTCAATCCCCAATGCCCAATCACTTTCCACCCCCTGCGAAAACATTTAATTCCTCATTAAGGCAGCTTGTTGCTTGTTTCACAAGATCTTTTCATTATTTATTTCTCTCCCCCAGAAGTCTCCATTTCATTAACTCGGTCAAGTGATTCCAATAGTGGTTTACAATTTTGGCCAAACCGACACTGAAATTATTATTTTAACCTAATCTTCACATTCGGCACCTATAGCTGCTAAACTGCGGAGGAATTTGAAGATGGTGCAAAGTAGAGTCTCATCAAATTTTGTATGTAGATTCTAAAAATAGTTTTTTCAAAAATTGAATCAAATTGCACTTCTTTTTCCATCTCCTACCTAAAATTTATTTTTCTTAAAATAACATTTTTAAAAAAAGTGACGCACATCGTATAATGCATAACTTTTTTTCCATGAAGGATAAAATTCTAATTCTTTCAAATTTAGATTTGTAACTCCGGTATCTAGTGCTTCCTAATTTTATTAGATATTTTTATTACAAATATTTTTCCTTAATCAAGTTTCAAAGTCAAACTAATTACACTTAGACACAATCAGATAACGCTAGTGAACTTTTTTGTATATGTCAAAAAATTTATTTTTTGTTAGGATCAAGGACTTCTAACATCTAGGTGCACTCATATTTTCAATTTTTTTTATAATCTTCTATTTTTCCACATGAAGAACAAAAAAAATCATTTTCGATGAAAAACCTATGTTTAATAAAACTTAAAAAATAAATACATAATAAAACCAAAACATATTAAAATTATATTCATTGGATAGCTTGTTATGAGGAATACCATAATCATTTGAAATAAATTTTAAATGAATTCATTTGATCCCCCAAAATCTAAATCAAAAGTGATTTTTTATCAGCATTTTGATAGGTGTAAAGGAGATGCATTTATAGGTATGGTTTAAAACTAGAAAGGTTCTATCCAAGGGGGTTTGATCTAAGGTGATTTGATCAAAACCTCTTCAAATTGAATCCTTAAAATGGAACTTTTTAAGGCTTAAATCATTATATTTTCTAAAAATATGTGATTTTAGCTAAAAATTGCCCTCCCTGTGAATTGTAAACCACTATTATGACAAAGACTGCCCCCGCATCTCCAAGGGTCATCAATAAGTGAAAATAATGGCGAGTTGGTGTGATAGCTAGATCAATTGATATACAAATAGAAACATATACTAGTGTGAACTATCTTCAAATGGGTCAAGATAATAATTATGTTGAAACCAATAATTGTCAAACCTATATCTGCCTAGCACGCAAGATCCATGGAAACCTTATAAAATATTCTGCCACTTAGTGCAGCATGATAGAGGATTTGTGTTCCCTAAAATTAAAGACCTTGAATGTAGAAAAACTTATGTCCCCTAGCCTTCTATCTTGATACCTAATTAATTTTAAAAAAACTCTTCTATTTATGTTATATTGATTTATACTATATAATTTAGTAAGTAAAATTAAAATACATATTCAAATTGTAACAATGTATAAGAATGAGAATGGGCATAATTAGCACCCATCCATATCTATATATATAATTATGTTAGTAATGGTGCTATAATTGTATAGTATTTACTATGAACAATACATTCAGTTGATACTGATTATAGAATAAAATATATAATTCATATATCCAATATTTATATGTATGTATGTATATATATACACTCACATTATCAATTAAAGGAATATAGTTTCAAAATCAAGAAATGCACAACAACTTATACTCCAATGAATACCTAAATGGTAGGTTTACCTAATAATGATACCTCTTGCTATTTAATGATTAAACTTCAATTTGTATTCACTATATTGTTGTTCTGATCCATATAACATTATGAGACATATAAACTTATATGAGTCATTAAATTTTATCTAGATTAAAATTAATCCCACAAAGCTAGGTCTTCAATATTAGTTTATGATTAAATATTTCAACAATTTTTGTTGCCCTACATGTATTTTGTTTATTATGAATAAAAAAATTAAGTTTTATACTTTGTATATAGTAAAATATTTACAACTATTGAACACAAGGGAGGGGCCTTACA
>VDFB02240711.1:0-14110 GCA_007258455.2 Sequoia sempervirens
TAATTTTTTCTCAAAATACAATACACAAACCAGCAATAAGTCACTGATTAGCGTTAGCTCCAAAAGCAAATCAGCATGGAAGTAACTCTAACCAAGAATGTTCACCAAGATCCCAATGTGGGCGAGGTGATAGCATATGGTCAGAGGATCATTAGGAGTAAACTGAACTGAAATTACAATTCATCTGTTGATGCAGGCATCCACAAACAGTGGGGATACTCCACTTATTCAGTGGGTGAGATTATTACATTATTAAAGGCGGCAAGCCAACCATTTAAATCCTCACTTCCACTTATTAACGTGGGGGGAATACAGTCCACACAACCACTTATTTAGTTGGGGGAAACTTACAATTAAGAAAGATGATTATTTAAACTCAACCACTCAATCGTGGGAGTATGAAATTTAAACTAATTGTAGCAAATAAAATAAATAGCTGTTAGTACTACTAATCAGCTTTACAATGAATTAAACAGCTGCAAATAAGAAAGATATGCTTCCAAATCAATCAATGGTTAGAGTAACACTTTCTCTAACTCTTACAATACAATAATGATATAGAAATGAAGCTCAAACCAGCATTATATCAAAAACTAACAAGTCTGATCAGAAATAGAGAATACAGAAAATCAGACCAGCAAACTGTACATCAATGAAATGCACATAACTTTATCAATTTACCTCTAAATTGAGTGAAATCAATTGCAATGAACCTCTGAAGGATAGGCGCCCATGTCATGATGATGAAACAGCTTCAAAAAGCAACCATTAATTTACTTGCACAATTCTCAATGCTCCCAACATGGTATGGCCCTTAGCAAGGGTGATTTTGCAAGAATAAAAATAAATACTTTGAAATAAATTCTGATCTTCTATGGGAAGGGGCGCCCAAGTGCTAGGAATCCATATCTTCAATACCCAGAAGCATATTAAAATCGTACAAAGAGCTGTTAATGAAAATCACCTTCAGCCATGAATGAACCAGCAAGCTCAAAAACTGAAAAATACTTCAAATTCTCCAACAATGAAGCTCAATGTGCACTTCTGAATGAAGCACACTCTCAATCTACCATCTAGGGAACCATAGTTTGGGGCCGAATGTAGACAA
This sequence comes from Sequoia sempervirens, assembly GCA_007258455.2. Taxonomy (NCBI): domain Eukaryota; kingdom Viridiplantae; phylum Streptophyta; class Pinopsida; order Cupressales; family Cupressaceae; genus Sequoia; species Sequoia sempervirens. The sequence continues at coordinate 1,109 of VDFB02240711.1, forward strand.
ATTGCTAAGCTTTCCCTTAGCAGTGCGGATTTCAAACCAGCGGTATAACATTATATTTTTTTCCAAAGATAATCAGCTCTTCAAACAGCAGCAATATATAAATTTCAATTGTAAAATGAAGCAACAAGAGACTCTTCTTAAAATTCAAGTTCGAGATCACTTCAACTTCAAAGGAGACATCACTTTAAGCATTTCACTTTTGAAATAATAAAATATTAATCAACCTCTTTTAGGCGTCAAACTTCACTTTGCAACAATAAAGCATTTAATAATTCATTAAATGCACCATTGACCCCTTAATGACCCCCTTTTAAAAACAACATGAAGTGATCATTCCTAGGCGTGGGGGTACTACTGAGAAACATAAAAATGAGTAAGTATAAAACTTAATCCATGGAGATAACCAAAGCCAAGGCTGAGAAGGATAGCAAGATGACTTGAAATTTTGAATTAGCGATGATGCTACTTGCCAAGGAATTAGACTTACTTCTAAAAAATAGCCAAACATATAAATGGTAAGTTCACATCAAAACAATATTAGAAGCCCGAACATTGAGCTGCGAGATTTAGGCTAGCTGCTAAGACAGATACTGCCAAAAGATAGACTTGCTAAAAAAAAGTGAACTGCTATAAATAGTAAGTATGCACAACAACCTCAAAACGCCAACTGAGCAGTATCTGAAAGAGGAAACCCTAATTTTCTGCCTAAAACAGCTGCAGTTTCGAGAATAGGCTAAATCCAAATAAAGAGCGTATGGCCAAAATGGGGACATTACAGTCCGCCCTTCCCAAAATTGCTTGTCCTCAAGCAATTCCAATGCCAACCTGAAATCACCATACTGAACCAAACTGAAATTGAATGTGATCCCTGGGTCCCAAATCAACCTAGGTGAAAGATAACACTTACTGATGTAACCATTACACTGCTGGATGCCAACAAAAGAAATCACCAGATTAAAATTAAACTGAAACATCATGGGAATAAATTCTAGAAGACCATCATTGGCTTCATCATCTTCAATTGGGGAATAGAAAACCCAAGTGATACCAGGATTCCAAAACTTTCTTAGGAACACTGTTCCTCTAATCCATTATTAACATACGACTCAAAACAAGTAGTTGTTACACCCCGATTGTATAGTTACTACTGCATAGGAAGTACATTGTAAATGTTTGAATCTTTCTGATGAATAAAACAAATTGTTCTTGTAATCAACTGAATGTGTCCTAATGATTGTCTCATTATCTGATACTCCTATTGATGTAATTCTTGAATGAAAGTAGCATATTAAGTTATGGAATAATGTTGTTCTAACTTTCTACGATGCTTTATGTATATTGCCTTGGTTTTGAGCAAATGACTTCCGTTGTCGTGTCATGATGTGCAGGAAACAAGTTCGTACCTCCAGGGAGAGGAGAGATATCACTCGGGGAGGAACTTGGTCGGGTAAACAGTAACGAATACCAATTGGACATACACACACAAACTATGGACTAAGTAAGCTAAGTCATTGTTGTGGTTAAGGGTAAGTCATCCGTAGGCTTGTTTAGTATCATTAGGAGTCGTATCTACTTCTGAATGTGTAAATAAGTGATGCTTGCCAGTATAATCTTATGTGGAGTAATATTTCTTGTTAGAGGTGGATATGTGTATTTGAATATATACATATGAATACGGTATGTACAAGTACCCATAAGTACATTCATGTCGATACAACGTATTAGAGCAGATGGATATGCCATACGTGTGCGTCGATATAAGTGTATTTATGAATACTTATACGTAAAGTAGATATATAAGTATATACACAAGTATACGTACCCGCAACTAACTTGTTGAATGAATATATATTATGACGATATAATACCTCGGAATTTACATATACACATATTTATACATATACATGAGTACGTATAGTGAAAGTATGCTGACTGGCTCACAGTATACGAACGTATAATAAAAAATGTAAATGTATAAACATGTATAGATGTAAAGTTAAATATATTTATATATTTAATATTATATTAAATTATGTATATTATATAGTCTTTACAAAATATAAATATGTATATGAGATTATTTAAATTAATAATTTAAATAATTATACATAAATATATAATGTAAATTAAAACTATGTTATGTAAATACTTTAATATAATAAATATATATATAGATGTGTTTAATTAAAAGATTTGAAAAACAAATGGAATTTAAATCAACATTTTATTAATATTCAAAAGAGAAATGAGAATTTAGGAATATGTCGATTTTCTTTGAAAGAGTATTTCATTTGAAAATCGAAATCAAATATCTTTGTTATTTTGCCAAGTTCAAAATATTTCCTGTGGACTATTTCAAAATGGTGGAGTAAAATAAATTCGAAATAAGAGCCATGCCCGTTAAAATGGCGGATGAAGTGAAAACGCGTAGGAAGAATCGCGCGACCTGGCCAAGCAACTGAAAACGGCCGAGTAAATTCATGCATAGCTTAAATGAGGATGTGGACGCCATAGAAACTGGGAAATAGTCTTGTTTTAAATTCGTCACTTAACCCTACCTGTTGAATCGCGCTAAAACCAGGAGGTGTCACGTTTTTGTGAACTAAGCATGTGCGAATTGAAAAATGCATCATTGCTGTCAGTTAATGGAGGTCGAAACCCTCTCCAATAAGCAACACGTTTCTTCTTTGAAGCTTTCCAAGCTCCGTTGGCAGCACTGGCACCATAGAAAGAGGAAACAGTTAAATTTCCAACTCTATATAAACCTGCGAATGTTCATTTATAACACAAAAAAAATACAATCAAGAGATTCGTTCTGTTTAATCAAGAGTGAAGAGCATTTTACAGTTGAGAGGAATTCGCCATTAGTTTAAGAAAGACTTTAGTCTTTAGTTGTTAAGAAAGGAATTCAGTTAGTGTTGGAAGAAGTACTCTCTGAGTCTGTGAACAGTAACTTATTACTACCAAACAGTTGAGAAGGAATTCGCTACAGAGCCAAATTGAATTCATTTGGTGGTAGGCAAAAAGAAGAAGTTTTACTCTTTCTCCAAACTTCTAAGGGAAAGCTCTTGCTAGGCAGTAAGCTCTTACTAGGCATGTCAACCTTTTCCTTTCTATGCTTTCAGTAATTCATGTATTCAGATGTTATTCTGTGTCTTGTCCTTTGGCTGAAAAGAACTGAGACTGAAAACTGATTTACTTAGAAATGAATAAGAAAGAATTAAAGTTTGTCAGCATAAGATAAATTGTGAAATAGAATGTTTTATGCATGTACTCTTCTATTGGTTTTTGCTTTCATTAGTGTACGGTTTACACTAGGCAATGAAAAGAAAACTGCATAATTTGTATTGACTCCATATATGGAGTATATGCTTGTATATAGTTACTAGATACTAGGAATGAATCAAGAGCATTTAATGAGTTACAAGTTACAACTAGATACTAGTTAACTTAGTCAAGTTATTGTATTCCCTAGGATGAGAGTATCCTGTATAAGGGCGTTGGTTGTAGGATCTTATTAAAATGTTCACCGTTCCAATAGTTAGATTGTTGTAGGAAGTCTAGGGTACGAACTACCCCGATAGACCAACCTACATGTAGAATAAGATAGCCTCAAGTCAAGTTGAACCTGGCTAGTGTAAGTGACAAATGACCTACATTCTTCATTGAATGTGAACACTTTGGCCAAAGTAGTGTAAGGAACCATTTAGATGCAGTACTTCACTGTCAGTTCACCGTGATCCCGAAATACATCCTAGTTCGAGAATTGCTGGTTGCACGGAATCTAGCTTTGTAGGATCACAGCACTATGTCCAGTTGGTAGTCGTTAAAAATTACCCAACCAATCTCTTCTTCGAAGGGAGGGCTGTTCATTGTAAAATGATCGTGCGGGGGACCGCATTATAAGTCCGTGGTTGTCGGAAAAGCGCCCGAGTGATGTTTCTCCTCCTCAACAACCAATTGATGATCCAAGACTTGACAGGACGAACTCCTGGACCTTCTTACTTCTATTGGTGCCAAAAGCCTACGGGCTATGTATGTATATTATTCTTCTTACTTTGTAATTTCATTTGGAATGAAATAATTGAAAGTTGCAAAAGATGTATCATGTTTATGTTTTTGAAAAGAAAAATTTTATCATTATGGCATTGTTCTTACTTATTGTGATTGAATTCTAAAGTTTTAAATTTATTGTACAAGTGTGTTCGTTACATGAATACTCAAAGTGGATCAACATGTCACGATCCACAAAAGACAATGCACCAAAAATGTTAGTGCCTGGGTCCCATATCAGTCTATAGGACCTCCAAATCTTCCTGTCATAATTCTGATCAGCAACAAAAATATTTTCAAACATGCTTCTAAACCAATGCCAAACCAAGAGCAACGCTCCACACTCCATCCCTATCCAAGAGGATGCACAATGCTTCCTTTGAAGCAAACTGATTTCACTGAAAGAACTCCAAGAAATATTCACATGTCTCACATCAAGAGTCTCAATTTGACAAATCAAATCAGCTAATAACTCGCTGTCCCAAAAAGTAATGTATGAGTTGGTACCACAAAATTCACTGTCAACCATCAATGAACAACCCATACCTGAACTTTGACCATACTGAATCATTCCCTTGCTCATTTGTGGTAGAAATTCAGTCCAAATAGGAGGTGGAGAGGCCTGTAAATGAAGTAACCAGCTTCCTAAGAGGTCTGAAATAATCATCTTGAGATCTGATTTTTGGAAAATCAGCATCCAAGAAGACAAGCAGCAGCTGCTACAAAAGAACTTTCCATCAAAATGAGCATAACTGCTCATGAACCAAGCTGGTGGCACTTTTAGCAAGAGACCCCATGTCACCACAAACCAACTTTTGATCATATTTCCTTCCCAGAACACCAATGTATGATCAGAAATAAAGAGGCAATGACATAGAAAGAAGGGAGCAGCAAACATAAAACAGAATTTTTGACACTTATCTCTCCATCCAACCTTCTTTTTATGCATTCCATTCTTCAAAAGAAAATGCTTGAGATCCCAAACACTGATTTTCAATTGAAGACATTTTCCAACACATAAGCAAATGGTCACAACTACACTCTGAATATTATATGCTGGTCTATCTATTTTGAAATTACCTTCTTCCCAAGTAATGCCAGGATCCCAAACTAACAACCATGAAGAACCACTTCTCAAACTGATAATTGCTCTCACACGAATCCTTTGATTCACTCGTTCCATCTGCAATGCCACTTCTTGAAATTCCAAGAAGTATTCAACCAACCTTTGTTCATTGAAGAAATCAAATCTAGAATCTTGTGATATGACTTGCCGGAAAGATTCCATGAATCCTTCATCAAATACAATTCTGAAATCTATCACTCTAAGAGAAGATGGTGATGAACTAAAATCTGATATGAGTCTCACAAGCATCCTCATCAAAAAATAAATTAAACCTTCATCAACAAACCCATCAACTCTTTGTTGATGAACAATAAGAATGCCTTCATTTCTTTGTGTTTCAAGAGTTACCAATTCTTGCTGAATGGTTGCACTAGGAGCAGAGTAGATTCAACTTCGTGCAACTCACGTATTAACTCTCCAATGCTGGAAGACAAACTCAAATCCCCTTCTTCAGTAATCTCTTAAGCAATTTCTTCGTCATTTTCAAAAAGAGGATTTACATAAACCTTACTAGAACCTTCTTCATACAAGAGATTGTCAAAAGCTTGATAAGCTTGAGAATTTGAATGCTTTGGTCTCTTAGGACAGCATTCCAAATCATATGTTTCTTGTATGAGATCAAACTCATCAAGAATTTCTTGAAGCTCCTCTGCTCTTCTTCTATTTTCTTGCTCCCATGAATGTTGAACAGCAGAAATCTGATTCTTTGCTTCAATTAGAGTCTCATGCACTTCTTGCAACTTTGTTTTGGTAAGCTCATGCCACTCCAATGCCTTGTCAGCAATATTGGCCACTATGTCTTTGTTACGAATGATGTGCAAAAGACTAGATTTAATTTCCTCCAAGGAAAATTTAATGGACTTCATGTCATCAATAGAAATGCAACATACAACTTCTCCCCTAGGCACATCATAAATCATCTGTTCTACATGTCTATGAATTCTATCAAGATTCGACAAAATTTGAATTCCATTATCAGCAATGTGTGAACTTGAGCTGCAATCATTATATACTGGCTGAAATGATGTAGAACAACTTTGATGGATAAAGATTTCAAAAATGGTTTGAGTTGTACTCCTCAACTTGTCTCGCATGTGATGAACACTCTTCATCATTCCATCCATAGTGCCTTCCAATTCCTTAGCTTTTTGCCTTAGCTTGATTTCCGGTGAAGAAAAATCTGCCTTATAACTACTAGAAGCTTCCTCCTCCATGACATTAACATGTGTCCTTCTCTAGGCGACGTTTCATTGGTAGTTAGCCTTTCTTTGGGAACCCGAAGGCTAGTCGGAAGTTAAAATTAGGGTTTCCTAATTTTGAGGAGGTCCTTGCTCAGAGTTAGTGGATTCAATGGCGGATTCTTTATGGGTTTTCGAGCCAGCGGTATGCTCATCTCGACGTGAGCATTTTACGGAATTTACTATTTTTGGTAATTCTATTTTAACAACCGCGAGATGGAATCAGCGGTTGACTTTTTGCCAGTTGACTCAAATGCGCTTGAGTTGATTTCGGGCGAGAATGCGGTTACAGGAAATTGAGCTCATTCATAAAAATAACATTATAATTAAAATGTTATTTATCACCTTGGCCTAGTCGAATAACTTAATGTCATTTTAAAAGGTGGACTCAAAGGGTGGGGCCATCATTAAGGATATATTTAATATTTGATGAATTCTCCAAAGTCAAAAGCAATTTAATTTGAAGCGATTTTCAAGGTGAAGCTTTAATTAAAATATGATTATTGAGCTAAGGTGAAAGGGCATACCATTTTAAGGAAGAGTTAGGGTTTGAAACCTTGAGTTGGATTCTAGGGTTTCATTAATCAGCGAAGCTTATAAAGAGGAGTCTTAGTGCATCATTCTTCATCTTTGGACAAATATACTGTTATGCTGCCGGATTGATTCTGGAATGCTTCGAGGAATGAAGGCCTCCTAGTTTGGGCATCTCTTCTCGTTTGTAAGACAACGACTAGTGATGATTTTTAGTCTAGTTTGTGAATTCATTGGATTCTGTGCATTGTCATTTGCATTTATCTAGTTAGCTTCAGATTTCGCATGTTAGAGAAATTCTGGTTTTTGTCATTTAGCTACAGCAGATCCATTGTTTCATTCATAAATCAAAAAAAGATAAAAATTTGATTGTGGGTAGTTTCTATTTGTCTTTATCTAGTCTAGGCGCCTTTATTCCCCAGTTTATAGATTTTTTGGTAAAGGCTTCAATTTTTAAAAGATAAAATCGCCCCTAGCTGGGCCGTACCATTTGTAAGACATTGGAATTTGTGCATTTCTTAAAAGAAGCAATTTCAGTCTGTTTCGTGATCTCATCTTGAGCGCCTATCTTCAATAAGGGTTTTGAGAGTGATTCTAAGCAATTTGATTGAAAGGAGAGGGAGTCCCAAGCATTATTCAAGAATTCCATGCTGCTGGTTTTATGTTTTAAGTTGCAGATCTGACAGGACAGTTCCAAGTAATCTGCAATATCTTCTTTGTCTGCTGGTGATAAGTTTTAGAAGAGCATTGTGAAGACTTCAATGGTATCTGGCGAATGAGGTTGGATCTTTTGTTGTCATTTCAATTGGTCTTTCATTCAGCAATTCCATTCATGAATATTGTACAACTCTTTCTATAAGCTGATTTGTATTATAAGCAAGATTTCGTTTTAATATTGTAAGCTGGCAGTAGTACTGACAGCCGTTAAAGTTCTTGCTTATCAGTTGTAATAGTTTCTTCTTCTTTCAGCAGTTGTTATTGTTTTAATTTGACCTCCGCCCTATGGTAGCTACTGCCTACTCTGGGTAGCAAGCACATTCTGGGTGTCGAGTAGTTTCTTTCTCAGCTTTTATTCTTTCAGCAATTACTTTGTATTCACTCCGTCATATGGTCGCCCCTCACTCCGCATTGGATTGGGTAGCACATACTTGACGTTGAGTTCTTTTCTGCAACTAGAATAGAAGACCCTCTGACCAATGCTCACCCTCAGCGGTGCCATTCTGGTTAGAGTTACAGTTTAAGGAGTCTCATTTAGATCCTCTGACCAATGCTCGCCATCATCGGCGCCATTCTGGTTAGAGTTGCTTTCTTGCACGTTTTGGTTTTCACTTCTAACCTTAACGGGTGCACTTGATTGTAATTTGCAATTTGTAAAAATCGAAAAAAAATTGGCTCGGAATATTTCAGTCTTCTACACATGATTCAAAAGAATTGATCAAATCAGCTTTGAAGTAGGAAGAGACTTCAACTTTCTCTTTCTTTTTCTCCTCCTTGACTTGACTTTCAAACAAGCATTCTCTGGAATTGTGAAGAAGCAAATTGTTGATTGAACACATATCTTCAACTATTCGAACTTCTTCATTTGGATCAGCACTTATGGCCTCTTCATGCATCTCTGTTTCAACTTTTGTTTCCAAAAGTTCTTTCTTTGAATCTTCAACATGAGGCTTCTTAACACAAGCCAACTCACTATTCTCCTTTGTAGAAAACAAGAGTACTTCGCTAGTCTTCAAGGCTTCCCTGACATATTACATTCTTCTACAGAATGCTTAGATAAGTGCAAATTTGTGGATACCCCTTGAACTTTTGCAATGTTTTCAAACGGATTCCAACTTTCATCCTCTTCAGCTTCAGATATCTCTTCTCTATTTTCAACACTCTTCTTCAAAAGTGGTTTCAACTTATCTTCACATTGACTGAAAATTTCTTTAACTAACAAATCAGCAGTGGGAGAAATCTGCTCTTCACGTTTATAAGCATCCAAGAGAAGAGTTTGGACACTTTCAGGAAGACTATCAGCTTCTTTAATTGTAGAGATTAGAACATTCATGACAGCTGCAAGCATACTCTCTTCTTGCTCACTCCAGGTCGAGCTGAAAAGATAATTAAACAAGTGATAAATCTGATTCTCCATCTCAAATTCTATCAATAAGATGCAAGCACCAACTTCAGAAAATGTTTTTAAAATAGCAGCTCTTCTTGGAAACAAGCTACTACCAGTTTCATCCAAATCTTGAAAACATTCCACTATCATCTTTAATATGATCTTCATAGTTTCATCATCATAGGGCAACTGGGGAATTACAATTCTCATTATCTCCATGAAACAAGAAGAAATCAGCAGCTTGGTTTCTTCATCAGGATGCCCCAACCAATAGGGTTGATTCAAGGAATTCACTGCAGGAGCTAGTGCCAACTCCATTTTCTCTGAAGGTGATGGCTTTACTTGTCTCAAACATTGTTCTAACAAATGAAGAATGTTCTCTTCATTTTCTCTTGACTGAAATTCTTTGCCAAGTCTCTTTCCAACCATAAAGAGAGTCTCTACCAACTTCATCTCTTCTTCATTAGCCATGCTTAACTGCCAACTTTTGGATACCACAAGGAGCTGAACTAGCATCTGTTCTAAATTTTCATGTAGTATCGGAGATCTCTGTCACTCATCTGCTTAAACATGAAGCACTGATCCACAGGATGGCAGGATCTTCTGCTCTGATACCACTGAAATATTCCCCCTTAATTTTTTCTCAAAATACAATACACAAACCAGCAATAAGTCACTGATTAGCGTTAGCTCCAAAAGCAAATCAGCATGGAAGTAACTCTAACCAAGAATGTTCACCAAGATCCCAATGTGGGCGAGGTGATAGCATATGGTCAGAGGATCATTAGGAGTAAACTGAACTGAAATTACAATTCATCTGTTGATGCAGGCATCCACAAACAGTGGGGATACTCCACTTATTCAGTGGGTGAGATTATTACATTATTAAAGGCGGCAAGCCAACCATTTAAATCCTCACTTCCACTTATTAACGTGGGGGGAATACAGTCCACACAACCACTTATTTAGTGGGGGGAAACTTACAATTAAGAAAGATTATTTAAACTCAACCACTCAATTGTGGGAGTATGAAATTTAAACTAATTGCAGCAAATAAAATAAATAGTTGTTAGTACTACTAATCAACTTTACAATGAATTAAACAGCTGCAAATAAGAAAGATATGCTTCCAAATCAATCAATGGTTAGAGTAACACTTCCTCTAACTCTTACAATACAATAATGATATAGAAACGAAGCTCAAACCAGCATTATATCAAAAACTAACAAGTCTGATCAGAAATAGAGAATACAGAAAATCAGACCAGCAAACTATACATCAATGAAATGCACATAACTTTATCAATTTACCTCCAAATTGAGTGAAATCAATTGCAATGAACCTCTAGAGGATAGGCGCCCATGTCATGATGATGAAACAGCTTCAAAAAGCAACCATTAATTTACTTGCACAATTCTCAATGCTTAACATAGTGCGTGTCATGTCCCGTTTAGGCCCGACCTTTGTTTGTGAGGAGTTATTATAATTTCGATCCTGCGTGAAGTGGCCGGGGTGTGCGAGGATCGCTCGGGCTTGATTTACTCGGTGTTTGGTAGCTTCCGATTTGAGTTGTGGCGGTTGGTGCATGTAGAATCTTCCAGGAGTTTTTGGAACTTTCTATTTTAGAAGTTAGGTCGGTGAGTGCTATTTGGTGGGGCACTGGCCTTGATTATTCAGCTGAATTGACCGGTTCCAGCGATTGGTTGATTTGGCGGAGAAATAAGGAGTATTTAATGAGTTATTAAATATTTAATAATTTGACTTTATATTAAAGTCACTTTATTGAAATATTAAATTATTTAATTAATTTGGCCTGTTATAAAGTATTTATTATACTTTATAATAAAGTATTAATTTTTGATTTAATGAATATTTATTATTCATTAAAATAAGTGCCAATTATTAAATTGATTTCTCCTAAGTCTTAAAAAGACGAATTAATCATTTAATTTAAATGATTAATTAAAAGAGCATTGGGTCGAATTTTATTGAAGAGAGTATATATTTTGCAGTCAAGACAAATCGAACCATTATGAAATGTTATTCTAATTTGTCTTTTCTCTCTGAGAACTACTGGAGTTGGAGAAACAAGGGTTTCTGCAGATTTCAGTCATTCCAGGCTTCGGAGAACGATACCTCTTCTTAGTCTAGCTTTCTGAAGTTGTGAAAGATCAGCTTAAGATTGCTCATCTAGTTGGCTTCATACAGAAGTCGAATTTGTGCTTATTGAAGGAGAATCATCAAGGGTTTGAAGAGCAGATTTAGTTTGTTGAAATAAACATCATTGGAGAAGAGAAAATCAAAGTTATTGATCTGCTGCTACAGTAACGTGAACAATAACGCTACAGTACCGCGCTACAGTGATCCGTGAATAGTGAAATGCTACAGTGCACGGGAATAGTGTTTGGTACAGTATTTGAGCATAAAGACTGAAGATATTTGCAAGTATTGAAGGGTTTCATTGAAGAATATTAAAGATTATCATCTGCTGTTTTTAGCTGCTTGTTATGTGTACGAATTTGTGCTCCTCACAGCCATTTATTATCAGCTGAGTACCATTTGCTGCGAATAAAGATGATCAGGTTCTTTACGTGTTTATGGTTGCTTCTTTTATGACTTTGTGAGTTGAAGAAGCCTTCTTATTTCTGGCCGTACCTTCTTTAATCTGCTGCAGCCGCCATTAAAAGAAGAAAATCAGGTTTTTAATTTAATAAATTCATATTCCTTTCATATATTGTATTTGCCATTTGTAAACTGTCTGGAAATGAAATAAATTGGTGCGCCTATCTTTCCTGAGCATTTTCAAAGCTTTTTCGGATGCTATTTATTTTTTATGAATTTATTCAGCATTTCTGGAGAAATCGCAATTTTTTTTCATTTGCCTGTGAAAACCTCAAAAAAATAAAAAAAAATTTGCAAAACAATACAAAAACAATCAGGGTTTGAATCAGAGAACCACCCGAGTTGACGGTGAGTATCGGAAACCGGATCTCACGCCATCTACATTAGCACCGATTAACTTCGAATCTGATTACTGCATTTAGGTTGCCTTTATGAACCAGGATATTATTCAGTATACCAGAGGTGTAGGGACAGGCAAAGACGAAGACTGGACAGGTCCACCGATTCCAGAAGGTCAGACAATATCAGGAGTGCTTGGTTTTCACAGATCCAGTTCAGACGGCAGTGAAAACAGTGTAGCAACCCTAATGGCAGAACGTGAGCCTTCCTCAGAGACTCGCAGGGATCTAGGGAAGACACATGCAGAGGGTGATATCACCGATGAGGAGTTCAGAAGGAGACACGATAATATGATGGATATGATGTCTCAGCTGATGGGTACCATTAGACAGTGTGCGCCCACACAGCCACACTACATTCAGATTGGACAGACGAGCGGGACTGCACCCGTTGATCAGCCATTAGCATCAGTTCCTAGACAGCCATCTCCGATCTATCAGGAGCGTAGGCCAGGACAGCCTACTTTCTTACCTAGGGAGACTCCACCTCAGACTCCAGGGGCAGAGCATCACCTACAGCATCAGGAGTTTCAGCCTCAGAATGGCATGTCAGTGGCGGACTTGACGAGATTTCATGGCGAGTACATGTCTTTAGCGCCTGAGATCCGACAGGCACTTACATTTCATGAGTTTATAGATGTCTATAAACCCAGAGGAGGAGGTAGATTTCATCGTAGACCCCCACAGCATCAGCAGCAGCAGCCACAGGTGAATAGAGACTTGCAGTATGCGGTGAGCAAGATTACGCTGCCATATTTTGATGGGTCAGAGAAGACATCAGCTAGGTCTTGGGTCCAGAAATTGGACAATTACTTGTCACTTAGGCCTATGCAGGAGGATGAGGCAATTAAATTTGCCACTTTACATCTGGATGGAGTAGCGCATGATTGGTGGCACCATGGCATGTATACGTTAGGCCATCATGCGGT
>VDFB02240712.1:0-16903 GCA_007258455.2 Sequoia sempervirens
TTTTCACAACCCATTTCATTTTTTTCCGTCCCCGACCAAACCCATGTTTTACATTTAATTTTTTACGAAAAAAATTGCGTAAATCACGAAGGGGGGTTTTTCTTTCTAACTCATCTGCTGTCCACCTGTGCCCTCGCGGTACATTGCCCGTACTCCGTCCGCCCGATGCACGATCGCGGTGTCGTTGTCTGTCGGCATCGTCTACCTTGCTGCTTTCCTCTCCTCTCCACTATTTCTCTCAATTTCCACCGTGACAATGACCCAGGTAATTTTTCAAATTACCTTTTTAACCCCCCCTCTCCAAAAAGGTATTTTTTACCTTTTATTTAACCTTTTATTCCCCAGATTAATCCCAACTTCCTGAGGCGCCATTCGCAAACCGGTCCAATCCACTCCGTTCAAAAGGCATTGCTTAATTTTTCACCCTCTATCCAACGGTCCCCTCCATTTCTTTCTATCTTCCGGGGCCCCTCCTTTCTCCCCCATCCATTTCAAACCAGGCACTGGGGCATCCCCTTTCTTCTTCGTCAGGCTGGGGCATCAATCCTCATTTCTTTCTTCATCCTCGACATTCACTTTTCTTCGAAACATTGTTATTTCAACAATATTTCGAAGAGGGGCAAAATGTAGACACCTAAATTTAATCACTTCCATATGATTAAATTTGTTGTCATTTACGTCTATCATATTAATATTAATTTATTAAATTAATATTACACCCTTTGTCCCATACCGATAAAGTATTTAATTTAATAATTAATACTTTGTCTTTTTACCCTTATTCCTCTCTAAATTAAATAAATACACTAATTTATTTAATTTAGTCATTATTCCTCTTTTTGATTTAGAAATCAATTTAAAATTTCTCACTTTCTCTCTCCTTGTCACATCCTCCTACATTTGCCACTTGCCTCTAATCTTCTGTTAATTAGCCTAATCCAATATTTGCACAACCTTAACCAAAATCATTAGCTAAATCTAGCACCACCTTTTTGGTCAATTCTTCCATTTTTCCTTTTTGATGTTAACCCCCTTTCCTATGTGAATTTTTAATTCACATTTATTTGCTCTAGATTCCTCTCCTTTAAATGTGAATTTTTAATTCACATTCCATTCTCCCAAGGCTTCTAGAACCTTGGACTTGTCACAATCTCCACATGTGACCAAGTCCCACCTTTTTGGAGCCCACCTTTTACCCTCTAGATCATCCTATGAGTGTGAATTTTTAATTCACATTTATATCCCCAACCACCTTTCCTTTTCCCATGTAGATTTTTGAGGAATTCTAAAATTCCTCAAAAGTCCCTTTCACTCCCACTTGGGGACAAGAAATCCCTTTTTGTGGAAATCCTCTCATCCCCCAAGGTGCATGTCCTTTTCCACCTCATGTACCTTTTTGACAACTCATTCCACCTCATACCCTCTTGTCCACTTCACCCTCCACATGTCAAGATGTGAGGGCTTGTGGGTTCTCAACCCACCATAGCCCTTCATCTTGACCTTGTTGGATCAATCTTGACCCTTGAATTCTCTAGGAGTTCAGAATTCACTCTATAAATACCCCCTCCTCAAGGGCATTTCCAACACTTTGCACTCTCATAACTACATGCTGTCCATTTGAATTCTCAAGCCTTTTTCAATCATTCAACCATCTTTGTTCATCATTTTGCATATTGAAGCTTGCATTTTAGTCATTCAATCAATCATCTAAGGAGCACACAACCAATCCAAGCAAGGGCCAATCAAAGAGGTATCAACAACAAGGGAGGTAAAAATATTTGTGTTTCATTTTATTTGCATTTATTTTCGTTGAACCACTCTTTTGGCTAATCTTGAGGTGTCCTTGGTGTTTTATTATTCATGTTTCTTAGTTATTTTGCATATTTAGAGCAGTAGGAATTCCAAGGTATACAAATATTTTTACCTCCCTTGTTGTTGATACCTCTTTGATTGGCCCTTGCTTGGATTGGTTGTGTGCTCCTTAGATGATTGATTGAATGACTAAAATGCAAGCTTCAATATGCAAAATGATGAACAAAGATGGTTGAATGATTGAAAAAGGCTTGAGAATTCAAATGGACAGCATGTAGTTATGAGAGTGCAAAGTGTTGGAAATGCCCTTGAGGAGGGGGTATTTATAGAGGAATTTGAATTCTCTAGAGAATTCAAGGGTCAAGATTGATCCAACAAGGTCAAGATGAAGGGCTATGGTGGGTTGAGAACCCACAAACCCTCACATCTTGACATGTGGAGGGTGAAGTGGACAAGAGGGTATGAGGTGGAAATGAGTTGTCAAAAAGGTACATAAGGTGGAAAAGGACATGCACCTTAGGGGATGAGAGGATTTCCACAAAAAGGGATTTCTTGTCCCCAAGTGGGAGTGAAAGGGACTTTTGAGGAATTTTAGAATTCCTCAAAAATCTACATGGGAAAAGGAAAGGTGGTTGGGGATATAAATGTGAATTAAAAATTCACACTCTTAGGATGATCTAGAGGGTAAAAGGTGGGCTCCAAAAAGGTGGGACTTGGTCACATGTGGAGATTGTGACAAGTCCAAGGTTCTAGAAGCCTTGGGAGAATGGAATGTGAATTAAAAATTCACATTTAAAGGAGAAGGAATCTAGAGCAAATAAATGTGAATTAAAAATTCACATAGGAAGGGGGTTAACATCAAAAAGGAAAAATGGAAGAATTGACCAAAAAGGTGGTGCTAGATTTAGCTAATGATTTTGGTTAAGGTTGTGCAAATATTGGATTAGGCTAATTAACAGAAGATTAGAGGCAAGTGGCAAATGTAGGAGGATGTGACAAGGAGAGAGAAAGTGAGAAATTTTAAATTGATTTCTAAATCAAAAAGAGGAATAATGACTAAATTAAATAAATTAGTGTATTTATTTAATTTAGAAAGGAATAAGGGTAAAAAGACAAAGTATTAATTATTAAATTAAATACTTTATCGGTATGGGACAAAGGGTGTAATATTAATTTAATAAATTAATATTAATATGATAGACGTAAATGCAACAAATTTAATCATATGGAAGTGATTAAATTTAGGTGTCTACACACCTAAACAGCTACAAATTTGCCTAAACAGCTACAAATTCACCCAAATGCTAAGAAAATTCACCCAAATAGTTGCAAATTCACCTAAACAACTAGCAAACTCACCTAAACTCAGGGAAACAAGTGGATTTGACTTTCAGGATCGCCTAACGGGGTAACAACCTCCCCTGTTTCTTGAACGAGATGGACGGGGACATATTCGCCTGAAAATGGGATCACCTAATGGGCAAACGGGCTCGCCTAACAGATAAATAGACTTGGAAAATAGATGAACAAACTCGGTAAATGGACAAATGGACTTACCTATCGAATAAAAAGACTCCCCTGACGGATGAATGGACTCCCTTGACAAATGAGTGAACACCCTCAACAGAGAAACGAACTCCCCCGACGAATGAAAAAACTCAACTAAAGCTAGACTCAGACAGATGGGGACTTGAATGGAAGATGGGATTGGCTGTTTAGGGAGAAAATTTACCCAAACTGATGGAAAATTCACCCAAGTATGTGGGAAATTTTCCTGTTCTCAAAGAATGGGAAAATTTGATAAGTTGAAGAACAAGACAGATGGACATACTCAGTCTGATAGTAAAATTGCCCCTTTAGGGAGCAAATTCGCCCAAAGTAGTAGCAAATTCACCCAAACAAGGAGAAAATTCACCTATTTGGTAGAGAATGGGAAAATTTGACAAGAAACGACTGAGAAATGACTTAGATGAAAGATGGGATCACCCCTATGGATAATAGGTTTTCCCCAAACAGAAGCAAATTCACCCCTAACAAAGGAAAATTCACCCAAAACGACAGACTTGGATTAGACTGGATGAAAAACAGCTAACTATGGCAAAGGAAAAAACCATAGCAAGCAACAGACAGAAGGCAAGGCCGACACAATTGAAAAGAAAAGCATTGGTATCTCACAAAAAGACACACCAAGCAACACAATCCTAAAATTATTGAGAAGGGTTTGAGTAACATGGGCCTCTATCTAGGTTGAACAAGGTGATCTAGGGAGTCCTCAATATACACATAGTACGTGAGGCACAACCGTGAACACCAACCCATCACAAGTGTGAGTCAGGAGCACCAACGAGGTACTAGAAACTCAGACCAACTCTTCACGTCTTATTTAGGAATCACGCTAGCTTTGATGCTCTGCCAAACACGATGTGATTGGATTGGGGTACAAATTTGGCTCTCCCCCCTTTATATACCCTGCTGGTACACGTGGTTGGCATCGTCCCTTAGAGTGATGAAATCCCCAAGCAGGTCCTGCTAAAAGAAGATACTAGACATTTTCGGCTGGTCCCCAAGCTCGCACGTAGCGTAAGGGGAGAATTTAGACATACTAGCACCTCCTAGATAACACAAATGGACTAGAGTGAATTGCGATTTCTCATCACCCAGGATCACCAAATGGTGCAAGGGGATTGGATACGTCAACAGTCAACTCACAAATGCAACAAACAAGTTAATTTGACCCTCTAATTAAAGCTACGTGTGCCTAGATTAATATAGAAAAACAACAAACAAACTAAATACAGATCTTGGATTGCTCATTCTGCAACAAATACATTAGTATTTTTTCAACTATTGGTCTTGAACGAATGAGAAACAGCTACACAAATGTTAGCAAAATGAGGTATACTCACAAACAGACAGGTTAGCAGGTCAATACTTAAAAATGAAACCAAAACAGAGTCGAAAACAAAAGGATTAAGTCTTTGTTTTACCTCAGATTTGTCTCTGTAAGAGGAAAATTTTCCCAAATCAATAGCAAGTTCGCTTGTCTAGGGACAAATTGCAAATTCACCCAAACTTATTAGATGGGTGAATTTGACACTTTGCAAATTCGCCTGTTTGTAAAATTGAACCTACAAAACTTGAAACAACAGAGAATGTGAAAGAACATACCTATTTGTGGGTCCCATCGGGTGTGCCAGAAATGTGTGCAACGTGTTTTCTAACCTAAAATAATGCAAAACAAACAAAATGCAGAGGAAAAACACAAAACAACACCTCAAGATTAGGGCTTAAGTTGAAACTCAAACTTAGAAAAGACAATGAAACCCATTTTACCTTGTTTGAGCTTGATGGAGTTGTC
The DNA here is from genome assembly GCA_007258455.2 of Sequoia sempervirens. Classification (NCBI taxonomy): domain Eukaryota; kingdom Viridiplantae; phylum Streptophyta; class Pinopsida; order Cupressales; family Cupressaceae; genus Sequoia; species Sequoia sempervirens. The sequence goes on from VDFB02240712.1 coordinate 5,171, forward strand.
TGCCCTAGTTGATGGCTTGATATGTGTGCTCTACGTCAATTTTGGTAGCATAACGACTCATTGTAACTTGATTTGGATGCAAGGATGAAGGGTTTTGGATATGGATGCAAGATGGGTAGCTTGAAAGATGGAGATGATGAGTGCTTAGGATTAGGGTTGGATGAGAAGAGATTGTGAAGAATGCAAGAAGGAGAGGAACAAAATGGCTAAGTGTTAGCCATTTAACCTAGGAAGATCAAATGGATGGTGGAGATTGAAAGAGGGCAAAAGATCAAGGGCTAAAATGAAGAGTTGAATAAATGAATTAAAAATTATTTTTTAATGTGCATGAGGATGATAAAAGAAATTAAATATTCCTTGGGAAAGATAAAATGAATTAAAAATTCCTTGGGAGATGAGAGAGGAATTAAAAAATCCTCAAAAAGGACCTTGGGAAGACAAAATGAATTAAAAACTCCTTGGGAGATGAGAGAAGAATTAAAATTTCCTCAAAAAGGACTTTGGGAAGACAAAAGGAATTAAAAATTCCTTGGAGAATGAGAGAGGAATTAAAAATTTCTCAAAATGGACCTTGGGAAGACAAAAGGAATTAAAAATTCCTTGGGGGATGGGAAGAGTTGACTAAAGGGGGTGATTAGACAAGTTGATGAGAGATTAGAGGAAGGTTAGGTAGCTAATGAAGATTAGGAGCCAACTTGCAAAATTTGGAGGATGTGACACATACTAATCATGGATTAGGGATGTGCACATCCCTAATGATGGAATTTAGGAAGTGGATTAGGATTAGGTGGATGCGATGGGAGATAAAGGGAATTAAATAAATGGATCCATTATTTAATTATTTGAAGGAAAGGAATAAAGGGTAAGGTATTTAATTATTCAACCAAATACCTTAGGAATTTAGAGGAATTTAGGGGTATTAATTAAATAATAGCAATATTACTTAATTAATGCAAATAAGAGGATATTTAGACAAAAAATGGATAAATTTGGACAAATGTAAGTATCCAAATTTAGGTGTCTACAAAATGTATGATATAAGCTATTGAACCCTGGACTACATGGATTCAACCGTTGGGTTAGAAAATTACAAAAGATGAGGCCGAAGGCTATGTATAGATGTTGCTGAAAAGTCTAAAATATGCCAATGAACCTAGAAAAGACACTTATGCTGAAAAATCTATGGAGGTTCACTTGGAGCATAAGAAGCCAATAATAAGAAAGAATGTAGGAAAGAAGCTTAGAGAAGCAAGTTACATTGATGAGGAGATTGCACAAGGTAGGGATAAGAGAGAGAAGATGGAGGGAGAATCTTTAGGACTAAGGAGATCCGGTAGGACTACTCCTTCTAAACCCTCCACAACTCCTGTAATAAAGATTGAACCTAGTGTTCCTAATAAAGGAAAAAGGCCTGGCTCCTTTCAGACCTAATACAAGATCTGGGAAAAGGAAAGAGACTCCTCTGGTGGTACCTAGGAAGAGAGGAAAGAAAGAAAAAATGACAAGGGAGAAGAACCTCAACATTACTGATGATCAAGATGAAGAAGAGGAGGACCTTGAAGCAAAATTGTTAAGAGAAGAGGAAGCCTATCCTCTAGTGAAGGTGCTTCTCAGGAAGCTAGTATTAGTTCTAAGAGATTTCATATTGTGTCATCTTCTGAGGAAGATGAAGAACACTCTGGTAAGACTGGTTCCCCTTTCAAATTAGAGGCTATACTCAATTCCTTGTTACATTTTGAAGATATGCTGAAGCCCACAACAAAGTATTATGATTAAGTGGGGAGAGAGGATAGAAAGACATTAATTTTAGCCACTATTCAATATGTTATCACATTGGATGTTAATTAGGATGATGTGAAGAATAATGTGCCTAAGAAAATGTGGGTAGCTCTAATGAAAAGGCGAAAAAGGCTATTGAATTAGAAGAAAAGATAAAAAATGATGCATTTAAGAAAATTGGGTCTTCTTTGATCCCAGATGATTTGGAAACCTTGAAGAAGATATATGGAGATATGTTTCAGATGAATAAAAGAGTGAATATTTTGACGAAAAAGGATAAGAAGCAAATAAAGAAAATAAGGAAGGAAAATGCAGAAGTAATCAAAGATACAACTAAGAAATATGGCATGCTTGGTGCACTACCATCTAGTTTTTCACCTAAGTCAGGTGAAGATGTTTTCGTAGAAGAAGATGAGGAAGATATTCCTTCTAGTACAGGTGATACATGTATTTATATGGAAATAAATGATACAAATATCCCTTAGGATACAGGTGTTGCAAATGATCCTCTAGAGATGGAGAAACAAAATGAGGGTGATGCTAAGCCAGAGAAGCATGATGCTGGCCCTCCGGAGCATACTAAAGGTTAAAAAGATAATGTTGAAAAAGAAAAGGGTAATGATGAAGGTGAAAAGGATAATGTTGAAGGAGAGCAAGATAAAGGTGAAAGTGAAGGAAATGATGAAGATGACAACAAGGACAAAGATAAAGATGAAAATAGAAAGGATGAAGTTGAAAAAGAAGAAGAGAAAGTGGAAGAATAAAATAAGGAAGAAGAGCAAGAAAAGGAAGAGGAAAAAGAGAAAAATGAGGAATCTATTGGGAAGAATGAAGAAAATCAAAGGCTGGTTGTAGAATATCATAGATCTCCTAGAGAATCCTCCTCCGGTGATGATGCGTTGAAAGGCTTTCTATCCAAGCAAATCAGGTTCCGGCCGATAATTCCTCTAGAGCTTCTACAACTTCCTATGATTCAAGGTTGTGTGAATTTAGATAAAATTTCTCCTGTTCATAAGTTGGTATTGGGTGATGTATTGCATACATCTGGTAGAAGAGAGATTATGGAGACACACCAAAAAGGGACATAATTGATTGAAGATGCTCTTAAGGCACTATAGGAGGCCACACCTAGTACTTCAATGGATACATCTCTCACTCTAGTAGAAAATTTGAGACTGTTATTGGACTCCTTTAAGTAGTATGCCTCCAGACTTGGTGAGAAGAAAAAGCAAGAGGTTGAGGAGAAACTGACAAAGAAAAGGTTGTTGGTGTTGCATGACAAGTGTGCTTTGGATCACACAAATGTTGAGAAGAATTTGAAAGCTGTGCAAATCTGTGAGTCTAAAGAAAATGATGTCTTTACTTATTGCTTGAAGTGGCCAGATACCATTTGAAATATTAAAAATCTTATGGACTCCATTGAGTCTCAGTTGATTGCTATCTCTGGTACCTACAATACATCTAAGGACAAAGACAGATTAACCTGGAATGCCATCTTTGCTCATAGAGATAATTTTTTCATTTTACAGAAGCAGAAGGAAGAAATCATCAAAAAATTTGGTCAGTTAGGTGACCTTGTAAGAATGGAGTACACCTCGGTTTCCAATGCTTTGGCAAGTGCAGAGAAACTTGAGAAGATAAATCTGACTCCTGGTACTCCGAATGATGCAGAGGAAAGTATGATGGATTTGGAATCCCTGAACATGATGTTGATTGCTGCAAAGAAGAGTTGGGAGAATGGTAAATCGACATGGCAAGGTATTCTTAAGGAGCTTCAAGGATTTCCATCCTCTATTTAATGTTTGATTTATTTAGTTTCATATTTCTTTTGGGCCACCCTTTTTCCTTGATGTCAAAGGGGGAGTGAAAAGAGGAAGATAATACTGGTGATAGGGGGAGAAGTGTTGTATATAAGAGGTCTTGTAAATTTTGGCACATGTTGCCATCAATGACAAAGGGGGAGATTGTTGGAAGAATGAAGAACATCTCATTTTGCTATTTTTGTGTTGTCATTGATGTCACCATGTTATATGAGTTGCAATTGCAAGGTTAATTTTGATTCGGTATTTGAACTGGTATGCAATTATTATCCTCTGGTATTTTGGTTCTCAATCATTTGCTATTGATTATTGTTACTTGTGATTTTGGGAAATGGTTTATAGATGTTAGAAGCACGTATATTCAAAATCTCACGTATTCAAGTGCTCGTATGATGAGTTGGCATTATTTTGTTGTTGCATTTTGCTATTAGGTCTATTTCTGGCCGACTTGATGGACATTTGATGTTATGGTGAATTAATTTTGTTGCAAATATATGTGTGACCTATTGTAGATCCATGCTGACATGTTGTAGCGTGCTAAATGTTTGAATTGTCTTTGGAAAGTTTTTGTAAATACTTGAAGGCGACAATTGGTATTTTTGGTAAATAAGGATTGCATCTTGTATACACCTAAAAATGGTCTAGATAATATAATTAATTAAATAGGATTTATTTGATTAATTAACCTTTAATTCCTCTACTATTAAATAAATAGAAATATTTATTTATATAGTTCACTTTTAATTCTTCCATCTTAATCACATCATTTCATCTAAATTAAATAAACAAGTTTCATACTTTGATTTATTTAATTATCACATTTTCTTCCATACTTATTTAATAAACATAGACTTTTATAGCTTGTTTTATTAAATTAAATATCTTTTTTCCTAAATTGAGTAAATCTAAATATTCAATTGAAATATATTCTACAGCTAATCATATCCACCTACCAAATTAGATATGAAATGTCTAATTTAATTCATCTCAACCTTCATGGGAAAATTTGGAGACAAATTGGAGAAAAATTTGTAGGAAAAATTCTTCATCTTCTTCCATTGATTCTTCCTATCCTCTAGCTGAATGCTTTTGTTGGGAGGAACAATATCTATAATCAGCTCAAGCTTCTTCATCCTTCACCATTCAATTCTTAGATCAAATCCAGATCTTTGCTTTGCTACCCCTTCACAAATGTGCTATCGAGAATCTATAAATACAACCTCTGTCTATAGGAAAAGGATCCCAATCATGTGCAAACTTATTCTATAGAAATACCAATTGAGCAATCAAGCATCTTAGCAATAAGCAATTATCATTTAGCAATAGAAATAGCAAGCATTTTAGAATAGAATCAATATCATGGCTTTTCATTTAGTTGCATCATAGTTTACTGTAGCTTCTTTCATCAAGTTTCATGTCAATTTATATTACAATAGCTTTATCATTATCATTTAGAAATCATCATATAGGATTAGATTATTGCATTTAGCAACATCTCATTCTCTAGATTGGCATTTTAACAGTCATAATGCTTACGAAATCTGAGAGCCTCGTGACTTAATAAATCTTTGGAGATAGAGAGCAATATGGCGCTTTCAGTAGATTCTTGCTTTAAATTAGTTTAATTTGTTATTTGAATCTTTGATATAATGTCTTATTGATTGTGTTGATTATCATTTACTCACATTTTACTCACACATAAATTGGCGCCCACCGTGGGGCCCAAAAACCCCATATTTTGCATCTTTTTTTTGAAAAGTGTCCTTGTAGGCTTTTGACCTATTTTCTTTTAGCGCGATCAAGAGATTTTACGGTGCATACGACAGATACTTTAGCACATCTGAGCACTGTTTCGGAACATCTACTGAATATCTAGCACATTTGACGACTGTTTGAGTGCATCCAAAGGTTCTATTTCACCAGATAGGGAGTTTTCTTTTGGCACATAGATCTATTGTTTTAGCGCATCCATCAAATTCTTTAGTGCATAGATTTGTTATTTTAGTGCATTGAAATTTTGTGTTGGCACATCTAACCATTGTTGTGGTACATCTGATTACTATTTATAGAATTTTAAGAATCCAAAGTCTAATCATTATTTTTTGTGTTTTAGGTGTGAAATACATTTGCCAAAGACAGTTGCTGGAAAACATACGCCGGTCAAAGACAAAATTCACAAAAAATACTAATGGTGTTTGTAGGGATTTAATTTCAATTATTGTTTTTCCTTTGTTTAAAATAGTGCATCTAGATTAAGTAAAGGATTAAATTGAACACCTTGTCTACTATGGTTGAAGTGATAGGCCTATGCTCTCCCCTTCATTGGGTGATCAGAATGCTAGACTTAATTTTTATGCTTTATTGAATCCTTTAGAAGACCTGCCGTAGTGGGAAAAAGTACTCACCCTACGGGAACAATCTAAGTGGGAACAACCAAAGCCAGGTTTTCCAACCCACTCTAATCAAAAGTGAATTTGGGGAAACCCACAATTCAATGGAAGTGTGCAAGATAACCATCCCCAAAATCTTTGTTCTAAAGATTGGGAAGTCTCCTGAGGGAGTTTATCATTTTTCGCTCTGAATGGATACCCTATCTATGAAATTTAGTGTAGAATCCAATTGTGTTAGTTTTCAAACACTTTTTATATCACTGTGCAAGGGGAGGGAAGAATCTACCCCCAAGTCACTCACCATATAACTATCAGAGACCTTGGCCAAAAGTGGAGGATTCAACTTTGTTTAAGACTTGGGAAAGGAAAAAACATGGGCACCCTCTAGGGGGTGAGTGTGAGCTGACATAGTTGCAAGATGTGGGCCGTGATATTCTAAGTGACCTATTTGAGATAGAAAAGTGCTTGAACTATTTGTATTTGTGTCAAAACCTGTGGAAATTGAAAGAATTAGACCAAATTCTAGAACACTCACTACATATTTAATGCATAGAATTTGAAACAACATTTACAAACTTGCTTATATGTGTGAAAAGTCACTTTTGAAGGTATCATCCAATTAGATCATCAAATTTAGAGATTTACCAGAAAAATACCTTGTCAAAATGTTCATGGTTCAAAAAATTACACCCTGAAATCAATCCTTTTATTGAGAAAAAGAAGAACAAATAGACAACATTGTGACAAACTTAGGTTTAGATACACAGTCTATTTTAGCGCATACACCCAGTCTTTTAGTGCATCTATTGTCCAAATAGCACATACAACCACTGTTTCAATGCATTTGACTTATCTTACAACACATCTACAGTCTGTCACCATAATTTACCAGTACCTTAGCGCAACCGATCTCTATTTTGGCACATATACTTTGTTTGATAGTGCATTCACCAAATCTTTTAGTGCATCCACAATCTGTTTTAGCACATCTACCCTTTGTTATAGCGCATCCATAGAACAAGAAAATAGAGAGCTATTTTAAACCCCTATTAGATAGTTAACATTAGAACTTAGGTTTTCAACAGAATAAAAACATTTTCACAATCCAAATAGTGTCTTAAACTTGGAAAAATAGGACCTTACAAGCCAAACTCTATCAAATTAAACCAAGATCTTGCAATTTTAAAGTGCCTAATCACCAAAACACAAATATTGATTATTACGTTAAGTTTTATTATCAGGATCAATCATCCTACAATCATGAAATGAAACATAATAATTAGATTTTAACTTAGTCTTCATCAATAGAATTTATCATTCTATTCGACTTAAGTTAATACCATTGGCACTCACCCAAAAAAAAAGATCAAAGTTTAGTGAAAATAACAACACTTGTATGCCAATTTTGACAAGGTTACAAAGAAAAAAACTTAGAGAAAAATAAATTGAAACACCAAATACCATGGCTGAAGAAAATCCCTTTCATAGATTCCACCAAAATGATGCAAATGAAATAACCCAAAAGGATATCCAAACTGCATAACAAGATCCCAATTTCCACAAATTTATGGAAAAAGTTTTAGAACAAGATATGGAAAAATATCTTTTAATGCTAGCTGAATTAGGTGCAAAACTTCCAAAAGACTTTGACATCAATCAACTAAAAGAAGCACCTAAAGTAGTTGAAACTGAAACATAAAGCACACAAAACATAGATCAAGTGAATGCCCTAACACATCAAATGAAAAACTTGCAACAACTTCAAGATATCCAAAAAGGAACCATGAAAAGGTACTCATTATAGGACATTTGTCCTTATCCTTTTGATCCAAGTGTGGACATGATACCATTTCCTAGACATTACAAATTCCAAAAATATGACAAGTACAACGGTAAAACGAATTCAATTGATCATGTGAGGGAATTTAGAACCATGAGTTTAGAATTTACACAAGAGGAAACTTATCTAATGAGGTTATTTCCAAGGAGCTTAGGAGGTCAATGTATGAAATGGTTCTCTAAATTACAACCAAGAATTCCAACTTTTGAAGAACTTGTCAACAGGTTTATCTCACAATTCTCCTATAATATTCAACATGAGATAACAATAAAGGACCTCTACAATACAAAACAAAAGAAAGGTGAAACATTCCTCTCATTGCTACAATGATGGAAAAGGATGTTTGCTAGGTATTCTCGTTCCATACCTGAAGAGGAAAAGATGGAACTATTCATTGATAATCTAACAGATGAAATAAGCTACAGGCTTGATCTACAATGTCCACCAACATTTGAGAAAGTAATTGAAAATGGGCTCAAGATCGAAGGAGCCTTGGTAAAAAGAGGGGTAATAAAACATTACAATGAAGGATCAAACAATACAAAATCCTCAAATCACTACAACAACAATGATAAACCAAGCTTTGGAAAAAGAATATAAATATTGGTAACAATGATGTTGCAAATGAAACACAAAACGCGAAACTGGTATTTAACTTGACAAAAACAACTGCAAAGACCAATCAAAACAATGACTAAAACATTAATCAAAGTGTCAATCAAAACAACAATCCGAACAATGGAAAATCTAAACCACAATCATATCAAAGACCATCAAATCGATGTAGATTCACACCATTGGGACAAACACTAGAATCAACAATGAGAGAAATTCTTGCAAATGGACTTATCACATTGCCTGAAGCAAGAAATTGGGAACCAAAAGTAAAACCATCATGGTGGAATGACACAAACTATTGTGACTTTCATAAGAACAGAGGACATAAAATGAATGATTGTATGTAGTTGAAACATCTAGTACAAGATTTTATTGACAACAGGAAGGTATATGTAGAAGGAAATCAAACGAACAATGATCATAATGCATTTAAAAATCCTTTACCAAATTATGAAAAGGGAGAATCTTCTTCTGCAAACAGTAAAGGTAAGACTGTAAACTACATTTATGACAACACTATTCATTGTATTTCTATAGTTGAGAAGAATGATACCGCTGATAATCAATCTGATAACATTGGAATCAATGAAATCATACCATTAAATATGATCCCAAACATGGCCCTATCAATTAATCAGATTAATGCTATAAAAATCAGGGAAAACCAAGAACATCAACTAGTCAACGTAACAACAAGGGGGAAATCCAAGGTAATATTGAAAGGATTTTCATCTAAAGCCATTGCTACTCCTTCAAATCAGTACAACATAGTAGATCAACTACAAAAAATACTAGCACAAATATAAATTTTGGAACTCCTTAAAATCTCACCATCTCATAAGGAGGTTTTGGAACAAGCTCTTGTGGCCACAACAAAACCCAATAATCTAGATGTTTGTCAATTCTAGGCTATGGTGGGACACTTAACCACGCCTCACTACCTATCATTTTCTAAACAAGATGATGTATCACTTACTCATCCACACAATTCCGCCCTTCATATTGAAGTTTTAATCCATAAACATCGGGTAAATCGTGTCTTAATAGATGGCGGAGATAGTTTAAACATTTTCACTTTGAAACTGATCCATGCACTAGGATATTTTGATAATGCTATTGATATCAGAAGGAAAATCACAATCAAAGCCTATGACAAAGAAGAGAGATCCTCCAAGGGATTGATTGTATTGCCTATTCAAGTGGGACCAATTGTGAAGAATATAGTTTACCAAGTGTTAGACAAAGAACTGACTTATAATATACTCTTGGGACGTCCCTAGATTCATGAAATGCAAGCAATACCTTCAACTTATCATCAGTGTTTAAAGTTTCCAGTCAATGGACAAGAAATCACTATTTCAACTGACTACAACAATCCCCAATATTGTAGCACGCTTAAAACAACTCAAGACACTTTTGTGCCCCATAATAGGGAAGCAAACACTTCTAGTTCATCCAACAGTGAAAGGCAACTAAACATTGTATCTAAATGGGTCGAGAAAAAGGAATAGTCAAAAGAGACAAGTGTTGTTGACTCCACTACATCAAACAATGAAGCTCAATTGGATTCTCTATCACAAAAATTCAAAAAGAAGATCCAATTAAAAGACAAAGGCATGGGAGAGTATTCCATTGAACAATCATTGTGTTTTTCACAATTTTTTCCATCTTCGAAATCATATGGGCAACCATTAGTATCAACACAACCATCATCACAACCTACCATGGTTTTAAATGGTAGATTTGTAAAGGCAAGAAATTTAGAGGGAAAATTTGAAGATAAGGCCATCCTCAATTGGCTTTACAAAGATGAGGAAGCATCTACATCTACAACTATCGGCATAAAGATAGATCGATATGGAAAGGGAAAAACAATATTAGAGAAAATGGGGTATGAAGGACAAGGACCTATTGGCAAAAGAAAAGAAGGCATTGTACGACCCATCCAACCTTTCACACTTCAGCCGAAGGACAGAACAGTACTAGGATATATAGGGGAAACAAAAGAAGAAAACACTCATAGAGTTATAGAAAGAATCCTTCAAATGTGGGATAGTTCTGAAATAGATTCCAATGAATATGAGTGGGATTATTTATTTGAAGCATCATACAAGGACATACCAATTGATGTCATAAAAGAGTATGCACCCACACACGAGGAGGGACAAAGCTTAGGGACTAGACCCCTTGTATTTGGATCGCAAAATATCGATGACTCAAGTGAGGATGGACATATATCGAGTGAGATAGATGAATTGGAAGGGAGTAATATCATAGACCTTGACATCACCATTGATAAATTTGACAACATTGCTATCAAAACCCTTACTATCATTGACCTTAGCCAATCTAATGACTTTCTACCCTTAATGCATCCTGAACTTATCGATTGGGAACCAACTGAACCTATCAATATTCCTATCTTTGCAAATGATGATGCTATCATTAATTTCCTTTGTTGTGACACACCTGACACAAGCTCTACTCATGAATCTCATAACAACACTTTGAATTAGGTGGGTGTCAAATCTTCCAGTTGCAAAATTGAAAATAGGAATAATGGATCTAATGGTGAAAACCATTTAATGGCAGCATTAGATCTCGAAAAAGTAAAAATAAAGAATGCATCTGATGGTGAAAACCTCTATGAGGCACCAAAATATGGGAGATTTGACACCCTTCCAGCACACTATCATGAAAGATCATCAGTATTGGTGAAGCCTACATAGTCTATCAATATTGGCACAATAGAAAAAGCAAAGACTCTACATCTGGCATCATCTATGACTAAACAAGAAAAGCCATAATTCACCAAATTATTTGAAGAAAGACACATTAACTTTGCTTGGTCTTACTCTGATATGCCAGCTTTGGATCCAGATCTTCTAATGCATACTTTATCTCTACCATCTAGATAAAATTTGTGAAACAAAAACTGAGGAAAATGCATCCACATATCACCTTGATGGTAAAGTCTGAGCTAAAAAAGTTGTTAGATGCAGGATTCATCAGATCTATTGATTACGCTGAGTGGATTTCTAATATTGTACCTATTTCTAAACTAGATAATAGTATCAAAATATGTACTAACTTTAGAGATCTCAACAAGGTATTTCCAAAGGATGATTTTCCTTTACCAAACATTGACATTATTGTAGACTTAATAGTAGGACATGCCATGTTATCACTTATGGATGGCTTCTCAGGGTATAATAAAATTAAAATAGCACCAGAGGATCAGGAGAAAGCAACATTCACATGTCCATGGGGAACATTTTGTTGGAAT
>VDFB02240716.1:0-14131 GCA_007258455.2 Sequoia sempervirens
ATGGGGCAATCATCCATTCCACGAGTACATACATCAACACCAATCCTACTCGGCAACCCTTATGGGGTATTTTGATTTCAATTTTTTAAATTATATATGAAATGATTTTTAACTTGAGTTTTAAATTTATAATTGAATCACATATATGATTGAAATATTTATGTTGGTTTAGGTGAGTCAATCGACTTCCACATCAATTCCACCTGAGGGGTTGTCCAACACTCCTCCACTATCGGTTGTCGTAGATCAAGGGAAAGTACATTTATATTGTAATATTGTAAGACCTCGCCTTGTATGTACTTAATACAACCATAATTTGTTCTATTTTTTTTCTTAAATTGATGATTTATTATAGTGTGGATAATAAATAAGGTGATCTCTTGGCAATATTCTTGAATATCATTTTGATATTTTGTTCTATTGTTACTACCATGAAGGTGGATTACACTCATATACCATGAAATACAAATTGAGATTCTAAATGGATTATTATATAGTTAAAGTTTAGGATGTTCAGCTAACAGATTAATGTGATACACAATTGATACTTACGATCGTGTTAGTAATGTGCAAGAAGGCAATGGCGTTAGCATGAGAAGGGAGAACCATCAAGAGCGAATCAAAAGACTACTTCTTGAGGATATAAATTTGACCCCATTCAAGGCCTAGAAACAAGTGGAGTTAATATATTGGAGGATTAAGGTTGTGAGGGCATTTAGTTGGGATTCATGTGAGGTGTAAGTGGGGATTAGGTCTTGAAAACCCCCAGCTAAATTTGAAACTCGGATGGAACCTTGAGTGGGCTTTAAATGAGAGTTGTTGGTCAAAATTTTGGGTTTGGGTGCAAAAGTAAACCCCCTAGGGTCTATACCATAGTGGTAGGGGTCAAGTGGGCATACAATACTACCCCTACAACATGATTTGACCCCTAAAAAGCTCTCATAATGAAGAGTGACGAATTTTGACAAGAGGATGGGGAGAAAAGATGGAGTGGTTGTCCAAATGCATGTTCTCATTAGTGGGGAAAGGACCTTCATTTATGGGAAGAGGTACATTCCATACCTTCCCATCCAAGAGTTGTAATTTGTGAAACTTCTATATATTGGGAGAGGAAAAAGGAGTGGGGTGTTACCCACTTCTCCTATTCGGAGAACTTTAGTGAAGATGATAGAAAGAATGAAGAGAGGAGAGAAGAAGTCTTTGGAGGAGATAGTGATCAAGATGGCTTGGTATGGAGAGAAAAGAAGGATAAAAGAGTTGAATTCCCTCACCCAAGAGAGAAGAGATAAGTTCTTCCTTGTTTCCTTTTTCCTTTTGTTTATTTGTTGTAAGAAAGTGGTATGTTGCATAGATTATAGTTGACATAGAGAGTAGAAAATGTAGATACAAGAAATTTGGGGTTATGTCATTCTTATTCATTTGTAAAAGTTTGAAAGAGACTCCATTCATTAGCTTGGAGCTAAGATATTTCCTTGCTCGGGGGTATGGCTAGAGTCCACGAGGCTCCATGACACCATTATGGTAGGGTGGAGAGCAAGCCTTATTTAGTCATATGCCATTCATTGTATTTCTTAAAATCAGTTGTAATATGGAAAAATAGTGATTGTTGTAACATGAAAGAAGGTGGAGAATGAGCAAGCTTTGTCTATTAGCATGTTATTCATTGTTGAAAGTATTTTCTTGTAAATCAAAATAACAGAAATAAAAGTTTTAGTTTAGTAGCATGTTCATTTATTTTTATGCTTTAGTGTAATAATGGAAGCTTAATATCTCATGGAATGGAGAAAAGAATTATCCTATGAGTTGTAATCAAAGAGATGGTCAATTTAAAACTAAAAGGATGGATTATGTTTTCATTTACTCATGTAAAGAGGAAGGATTTTTCGGTAATGCGAGTGTTAAAACTGTGGGTGGAGTAAAAACAAAAAAAACACAAAAGATGTATATTGCTCTTTTTGCAGCCCATCCAATGATAGGATTAGCTAAGTTCATGAGAGTTATTTAAGATCTTTATAGAATTGAATCGCCATGCAACTTACCATCTGGAATTATGACAACTAGACAGGCTTAATTCCAAGTGAATTCTTGGGTTGTATGTGAACTGGGTATTAAAACATAAGCAACCAAATTTTAGAGAATTTAAACATGCTGTCCCTCACGAAAACTGGCATTTTGCATAGATGAACAAGCATATTTTAGTTATTTGGATGGATGAAAATATAGGTGTCTCATTCTGGCTTCATAGTGGATATATATATAATTAAAATGCATATACGAAAAGATACATACCTAGACTTAAACTCAACTCGATATATTCTAGTAACAGAAATGGTATATCAGATTTATGTTATAGATCATATAAGTAAAAGGATCATACTAATATTGAAAGCCGAGCAAATACCAATGCAAGAAATAAATAAATCTAATACATGATCTCCTAGAACGCAATGATTGCAGGCAGCGTCTTCCATGGAGGCTGCACCAGTGTTGAGCAATGACTGCAGGCGGCATCTTGCATGGAGGCTGCTCTAGTGTTGAAGGCAGTATGGTCCAGAATTTTATCAAATAATCTCTCACATTTTTTGAGAGAAAACGCCAGTGGTAATACCATAGTTATAAGTCTAGTAGAATGGTTGGTCGAGTGAATTAATTATGAGGTATGGCGTGGGGTAGACGAAATGAGGAATTTTTTGGCGTGAGATAGTGTCATTAATAATAGTTGTCATTGTTCTGGCATCGACATCAGACCTGACAAGTAGGTCTAGGCACTTGTTGCAGTGTAGTAAACCATACTGTCTTAAATGCAAACATATCATAAGTTTGGCATCGGACTAGATTACAATTTATTAACTACCCCATCTATTGTTTGAGTGTTTGTAAATTGTATCCTTACAGGGTGTTAGTTTTGTTGGTCAGGGCATTAGTTTGATATCAAATCAAAATGTACAGCTGAAACCATTAAATCCCAAACTTGTGCCCATGGAGTAGTCGTATGCTAGGATATGCTATGAGGAATAAATGGAGCTCTACAAAACTCTTGTCTGACTCGTAAATCTACCTGCAAAGTTGTGATGGAAACTGACCAAGGCGAGTGGGTCTGTGATTGATAAAAATAGTACGAAGTAACTTATGTAAAGGTAGGCAACAACTACTGCCTTATTCCTTATGCTCTTTAATAAATTTTGTTTTGGCAATCGATAAACTGGTGTAATCATATCTTCTAGGCTAGTGTTCATCATAGGCAGAAAGTACGCTAGTAGTATTTTGAATATCTCATGGATTTAGATAGGAAATAAAGGTTCAAATTGATGTTGAAAATGATCTTGGTAGATCAATAGTAGAGTTGTTAAATGCTCCTCCTAGCTAGATACTGGTTACAAGTGTGGTGACTTCCGGTACAGAACAATGCTAACCAACATTCTAATTTATTGAGATAGGTATTTATGCACAACTATTGACTTAGATGAACCATTCATCCAAGTGACAACTATATCTGCAAACAAGACAACTAGCCTTTCGTAGTTTATCACCATCTCTACGAACCTTCAAAGACAGCCTATCACGTATGTACGCAAAGGACTCCAGTTATGACGTGACACATTTTGTAGCATTTGACTGGTATCCTTGGTTTACTTTTCTCTCACAGATCAAACCAGGTAAAACTCTCTTACATTTCAAATTAATTATTTTTGTAACCACTCCATCATCCAAACAACGCACTTAATCTTCTGTCTTAATGTCCCTGTCACTGCAGTAAAATTAATTCACATAGTGTGATCCAATGGTGGTGTGCTGGAAAGTTGAATGTTAAATATTATACCTTTAAGTTCAGAAGTTAACTCATTCACTGGGTGCTATCAAAAGTGGTTGCCCTAGAAATTACTATGGGCTCTTAGCTTTTCCAATTCTCTCAACTTTTTCTAATTATTTACCGTATTGAAAAGACGTCTCTGAGTAATTTATATTAACATAGTAGTTGTAACTGTCATGCGTTATGCCCTCTGCGGATTGCAGCACCCTAGTTATCGCTGTTGAAATTTTAATGTGATATTCTTATGTGAAGAAATTAGATTCTTATAATAATATAACTTTACTGTGGAAGAAAAGTATCATAGTTAAATAATATTACTAAGAAGACAGATTAAATAGAAATCAACTTAACATAATAAAACTAAGCGCTGGAAATGAAGGAGGAACTATATTACCGAGCAACGTCAAGATTCAATGTTAGCATGGGTAACGTTTCTTTTCCTTTATCAACTATAAATAAGACAGTGAAGGAAATATCTTTGTTTTCGAATCTAAAGAAAGTGGCGTTAAAATTTTCCATTTAAAAATTCCCAATCGATCCCTCTTTTTTTTAAGCTTTTAAGAGAATTCTACGTAATTCTCAATGTTAAAATATAATTTCATAATTCTCATGTTTAAGTATACTTTCAATAAGGGAAAAGAAATTACATTCCCTCTCCCTTGAAAAAAAATATATCATATTAACTTAAATTAAGAGTATATATAAAAATGAAGCTTCAGTAATAAGGAAAAATAGAATTTTCTTTTTGGTTTCTAGTAAAGTAAGATGGATAAAATAAATAGGGAATAATATTAGTATAATATAATAATCATTATTATGATTTTAAATTACCTTTTAGGTAAATAGAAAATATAGGTACATAGAGATTATTTATCTTTTGTATATATATAAATATAAATTAAACAAATAAATTATATATATATATATATATACACACATACACACACACACACATATATATATATATATATATTGGTATTCATAACCATCTTATTACAAATATTAAGTTATTGGTGATAAATTTAATAATGAAAATAGTGGTAATTTAACGTGTAGTACTAAAACAAATGTTAAGCAGAGATTTGGTTATTAGGCAATTCAGTATGACTCTTTGTTTGGATATTGGAATTATAGTTTGCACGATATATATCTAACAATATTAGTATCAAGGATGATATTAGCATTAGCATTACTTTGGTATTATATAATAATGCTGGTAATGGGGCCAAAAGTACCATTAGTATCCATGATCGATCTTAAGCTTGCATGGAGGACTAATATGAAGCATAGTTATACTTGGTATTATCACCTAACCATGGATGGAATTAGAAAACTATAGGTTGAGGCTATTGGGTGTCATTCATGTTAACACTATTAACAATAATCCCTAGTGAGATAATATTGAGCACTTAAAGGGGATAATAGGGTTGTTAGTATTTATATTAGAAAGGATATGAATATTATCAAAAAAGTCAATACTACAATCAAAGGTATAATTAACACCAAGATCAACAATAAAATAAACGTCATCATAAGTAATAGCAATAATCCTATTTAATTACTTTAATATTAGTATGGTTATTAATACTAGGAATAGTGGCAAATGTTTTTGATAAAGGGAAAAACAGATTTTGAAGGGATCTGAAACCTAGATACAAAAAGGGCAAGGCTGCAGAAAAAGACAGCAAGCAGCCAGCAAAAAAGAATAGCTCCACAACAAGACCAATCAAGATTTACAATTTACACTTTTCTTGTGGGAGCGAAGAATCATATCGAAAGGAGGCTTAGAGGATTTAACTGTTTTTTCTTTAACAGTGATCCAACCAACTTCCACCTGCGCTGCAATACCATCGCAAATTTCTTGAGAAAGAAAGCCAACAGCATGTGAAAGAGGAGAATCAACATGATTCCTTTGCTCAGAAAAAGACTTCACAGAAGATCCGCTAGAGAGGGAAGTCGAAACACTACCACCAGCAGTGGCAGACGTAGACTCAATAGGAGAAGCACAAGCATCCCCGCTAGATGAAACGATAGGAGTGGGCATTCCAAGACCCTATGTTTCGGAAGTAACCACTTCAGAAAAACTCAAATTCTGATTAGCTTTCTTCTCAACCGTATAATGTTGTTGAGAGGCACCTTTCCACCAAGTAGTTGTCTTAGTTTTTTTCTCAAATCCGCATATGTGCAGCTGCATGTCCAGTATTGAAGCATCGTCTACAATGGAAGGGAATCCCTTCATAATCCAAAGATTGGACCCAAGAGCCTTTAGAAGATTTAAGGACTTCAGCAGGCAGCCCTTTTGAAACATTTATTTCAACCAGAATACGAGCATAGGTGGAATGAAGAATGTCAGAAGATTCATCATCCACCATCAAGAAATCACCAAGGGCATCACCCACTTCCTCCAAAAGAGAGTCATGCTAGAGGTGAAGGGGGAGATTGGGCAATCTAACCCAAATCGGGAATTTATTAAAAGTTTTAGAAACAAGATTGAAATCAGAATGCCAAGGTTTGATCATCAGCATATATTTATCTTCCCAGCTAAAATAATTTTCACACAAGATTACTTTTCTGTCCTGAGCATTGTCAAATTTAGCAGCAAAAAATCCCTTAGCCAAGGGATAAATGTTAACTTTACCCGAAATTAGAGGCTCCCATTCGCTAGAAATCCAGGAATGCAACTGGGGGAGGTTGGGCCAGAAACCTTTGAACCGACAGATCACCCTATAGAGGGAAAGATCAGCAGCAACCTCCTCAATATCTTCAACTGTTTCATCTTTCAGCTTTACAAAAATAGCACTCCTGACAGGGATAAATTCACCATAATGCCCAAGCTTGGGACCCATAAAATTCGTGACTTTATTCTTAGGCCCATTCCCCATGAGTTTCCTACCACCAGACACCGAAGAAACAGGGCTAGCTCCTCCCTGACCACCGCCAAAGGCCATTCCAGATGCCTGCAAAACGACCCCACAAACACCAGGGACCGACACAGGAGGAAGGGAGCCACCAGACACCACAGAAGATAGCCCGACTAACGACGCCGCCGCCGCTCCAGCAATCGCGTTAGGGTTTCCATTAGCATCCACAGATGCCTCCCTCGCAGCGGATTCAAAAGTTCGTTTCCCGCTCGCCATTAGGAATAGTGGCAAATGTTGCTAACAAAAGAAATATATGATTCAACATTAATTATGTTAATCTTGTTTGAGTGAACAATAATGTTAGAGAACTATATTGGAGTATTCCGATTTTAGAGATCTTAAATTTTAATCTACGAAAATTTTGATATCACTATATTAGCATCAGAGCCCCACTGAACTATCGTAATAAAATGGCAATCTATAGCTATTAATAATAAAAAGGGGAGATATATATTTGAATATAGATTTGTGTCTCCATACATTTGAATTTGTGAATTTCCTTGATGAGAATGTACAATTCTTATCACATTTAGTGTTAGGTCTTAAACTCTTGAAATGTTAATTAGCTTAATTAAATAAATTTAAAAAATAAATAAATAAAAAATTATTATGAGTTTTCTGGTCGAAAATTTTAGGCATGAAAAAATTGTTTAAATTACATTAGCATAGTTACAATTATGAATTTTGAATTCACTATATATGAAATGTGCATGTAGACTTGTAAATTTATTATAGCTGTTAAATGTCTACATGTATGTCTAGGTTGATACCATAATGGGAATGGGCATCAAGCAAACATTAGATGTTGTGGCTACTCATGAGGCCTCTGATTTTTAGGTTGTTTAAAATATTTTCTACACAAAATGTGCAAACTTGAATATATATATATATATTAACCTAATTCAAGTATACATGCTTTAATTTTGATCTTGTAGGACTTTTTTAGTGCGACTTTCAGCCTTGACCCAAACATAGTTACACCTCCAGGAGGACATGCAGAGCAGGCTCCAAATCAAATGGTAAATTAAAAATTTTATTATATTTAAAGTCAATTATAAATTATATATTTTGAATATTACTTTAATTTTAAATTTCAAATTGAATATATATATTTAATATGAGCTAATACATGTTTAAATTTTTCTTTCTTTTATAGCATGAGACACATCTTGTAGTTGAGCATGTACAAACAGGTCCTGGAGAAGAGGGTGTGCAACCTCATAATATGGTACAATTAAAATATGATAAATTATAAATTAAATTGAATTAAATCATTTTTAATTGTAGACTTGTACATCTAATTTCAACTTTCTTTGTCTTGTTTATGTAGATTGATTCATAGAATTTAGAGGTTGCTTTAGGTGCACCTGAGCACCCAGACCCAGATATGATGGTAATTTAATTTTATGATAAATTATAAATTAAATTGTCATTAAATCATTTTTCATTGTCTTACATCTGAATTCATCTTTCTCTTCTACAGAGTGTTTCAGGTCATCCGCATAGTCCACATGGTGTGAAGAGGTCTCTTGATTATAAAGACAATACATGACCTAGAAACATGATTTTATGGGTTATATTTGTTTATTTCCTGGACTATATTTTTGGTTTCTCATGTACTTTGTTGGACTTTATATTTCATGGCTCAAATACTTAGTTGGACTTTAGTTCATGGGTTGTACTCTGATGGACTTTATTCCATGCACTTAATATATTGATTTCATACACTTAATATATTGATTTCATGCAATTAAAATATTTACATAAATTATGGACTTTATTATTTTTTATAAATTTTAATTTACACATGTACATTTATGCATTTTATGTTCATAGTCAAGACATTAATATAGGACATTAATGTGAAATTAAATAATTAGTCAATAAATCATAATTTACAAACAATAATTAATCAATTCAATTCATGTCAATCAATAATTAGTCAATAAATCATAATTTAAAAACAAAAGCAATTTGTTTCTACACCACAAAGGATAAAAATTTAAGAAATAAACAATACCATACATGATTAGAGAACAAAAGCATTAATAAATTCTACAAATAATGGCATCCAATACTAATTTATAAGTTGTTAAAACAAATAATGGCATCCAACAGTATTTATAAGTTGTCAAAACAAATATTGGCATCCAACAATATTTATAAGTTGTCAAAACAAATAATGGCATCCAATACTAATTTATAAGTTGTCAAAACAAATAATAGCATCCAACACTAATTATAGCTTGTCTTAAGGGGATGCCTTAAGGGGTCCTAATACGATGTCTTAAGGGGATGTCTTAAGGGGTCCTAATAAACTATCTTAAGGGGATGTCTTAAGGGGTCCTAATACGACGTCTTAAGGGGATGTCTTAAGGGGTCGTAATACAATGTCTTAAGGGGATGTCTTTAGGGGTTTAGGGTTTAGGGTTTAGGGTTTAGGGGGTTTAACAATAATGTATGCATGATATTTAGTGATTATACAATCAAATATAAAGTTTCAAAGTAGGAAAACATGCACATTTAACAAACAAAATATCTAGAATATCGATTTTGATACATAGAAGTACACAAAGTACATAATTGTGTATGTACATGTATTTGTAATTTGTACAAAATGTTTAATTTTGTAAGTATGTATGTACATATATGTCATCTCAAAACAATGTTTGCAAAATTTGGATATGCCATCTCAAGAACATCTCAAACTCGTGCCTAGAATGTAGTAGGTCTTCACACCACTTGATATCAAAAAGGTACAAGCAATATCAATGAAATCATCAAAACATACATATTTTAATTTATATAAAACTATCTATATGTACACAACTCAAGTACCTGCATTTAAAAGTATTCCACACATGTGTGTAGGTTGAATCGGCATCCTCTCCTTTTTGTTTCAAAGTAGGAGATCAATGCAATGATGGCTTAAGGATACAAAAAAGGACAATAAATCAATTTTAACTATTAATGTACAAGCAATATCAATATGTAATCAAAACATGTATTTAAATATAATTTAACTAATAATTACCTATTTTTACCAAGTATTCCATATTGTCTAGGTTGAATCTGCATGAACTAGATCATTTTTGTGATTATGCCTTAAGGATCTATAAAAGGACAATTTAAATTGATTTCAACTAACAACACACTTGACCAATATTGAAACATGTATTTAATGTATTTAAAAGGACAAAATAAAACTAAAACTATATTTACCTATATATTTACTTATTCCATTGTACCATCATCCTCTCTTTTTTGCAATGCATCTATGATTGCCTCATGCTCTTCCATAGAAAATGACCATAGCACTTTTTTTGAAGGTCTTCCACGATACCGCTCTAGTTTTATATTTGTTTCCACCACCAAATGTGAATAATGTATAATCTTTTTATGTGTTTCATAGTCTTCGAATGCAAGTAGACCATTCTTCCTTGTCAGGTATTTTCATAGCCAAGTGCCAACAACCATGATCGATCCTATTGGAAAACATGAAAACCATCATCAAATAAGTTCTCAAAATTTTCTTAAGTGGGTCAAAGACTTATTCTATAAAATTGCTTAAGGGGATCAAAAAATTGTTATCAAAATTTTCTTAAGGGGATGTCTTAAGGGGATCACCGTACTTGTTGGATAATGAAAGCCATCATCATCTTCTTGAGGTGCTATTAAATTATGTTTAGTTTCCACACAATGATCCAACCAATATTATATTTTCTCTTCATTCCCCTCAGGTGCAACAACAACATACACATGTCCTGCAAACAAATTTTAATTTAATAACTTGCCCATATCCATATATAAATAGTTTAGTATTACAAAATAACTTAATAAAGTGAAATAAAATGAAATAAATTGAATTAAAATTACCTTCTTGAACAAGGTCTGAAACACGGTCATAATCTTCAAATGTAAACACTTGATCATTTTCTTCAATAGTTCTTTCATATTGATCATGTGCTTGTGCATGTGTCAACGATCTTTGCTCCCATTGTTCAACCCATTATGTATTTTCACATGCTTCCCAATCTCCTGAGATACAAAACTAGTAAAAACATGCAATCTCCCTTGTCCAAATAGTCCATGTGCTTGTTGCTGCACTCCTAAATGAATGCCATTTAGTAGATCCACTGATTGTCTCACAATCAACTCTAGGTACAATGTTGTCTTCTTCAACCAATCAAAAGAATCGATGAATTGTAGAGTATTCACTCAAACCAGGTGTAGATAATCTTTTATTACACCAATCCACAATCCCATGTGCATCTTTAAATTTTACTGAATCCTCAAATTTTAATTGTTCTCTAGTAAGAATTATTTTGACACACGTACAAACTCCATCATGTTCTCCTTTACCATGCCCAACTTCAAAAAAACTCCATATATGTTGGGCATTAAGTTCCTTGTGAACCCTACTTAACCAATAGAACATTTGAGCATTCTTGAACTGCCTCATACAATTATCTGACCATATGAGATGTTCTTTCATTTGGATTCCTCTTTCTCTTAAATTTCTAAAAAATATACTGAAATAATATTGAACAAACTCTGACGAGTGTAACCGATTGTCACTCAAATAAAAATGATACTCCCTTAAAAAAATTCTATCATCCTCAGTGCTATCATCTTCATGTCTATAAACAATATGGACAAACATAGCTACTTGCACTGAATTATAATACTGTGATTGAATTTCCTCTTGCGAAGCGAGAGTATAATTCTCCGCAAAATCAATCACTGAAAGTATAGTACCAATTGGAAATGTGTTTCTACATGCGTGAAATTGGCCATCAAGGCATCGAGCATTTTCAAAGTGCATGACATATTTTGGTACAATTTTATTCTTAAATTCACTCATGAATGTATGCACACTAACTTTTTCTATAACTAAATCACAACACTTTCCTATTTTTCCATCTTTTAAAGAATAGTGAACATTCTTAAATCTTTTAACATCTACTAATTGTTGTCCAAAATTATTATCAACACTTTCATGCATACAAATTCTTAAAAATGAAAGATTTCCACAATTAATGCATTGTCCAGAAATACAAGAACTTAAATAAAAAAACTTATCATTAGATCTTTCACAAAACAAACCTGAAATAAACTCTCTTATTGCTTTAGGTGGCATATCAACACCACACTCCTGTATAATCATGTTAGTATGTAAGGTACAACGTATATATTGAAAAACATCATAAAAATAACGAAATTGAACATGCGTTTTACAACAACAAGATATTCGTTGCTTATTAATTTTTACATACCAGGGTTTACATTTTTCAAAAGACCTTTGACTTATTTTAATATTACCAGGTAACACTAAATCACTACAAAATTTTCTATAAAATTCAATTTGTGTTGTATCTAATAGGTGTTTTGGTAGGATCATGAACTGGACCCCACCCTTAATTTTAAAAACATCTAATTAGATGAAACCCTAGTATTATCATGCCAATATTTTTCAATCAAATATTTAATTTCAACATTCAATTTCATATCAAACCTTGGAGTCGACCACTTTGAAAACTCCAACATTGGTTAATTGGATCATTTTCTATACTTTCTCTTCTTTTTTCCACTCTTAGCAATGTTTTAGGATGTATTTGTAGAACTTCACTAATATTGCTTACCATTCTCTTATTCAAAGTTGCTTTATTAACTATAGTAGTTGTTATAACTCTTCTTACTACATTTTTATCTTTAGATCGACTATTTTCCCAATAGATTGAATGGCACTAGGAACAATATACATAACATGTTTTAGTGATTGATCTTTTCTTTTTGGTTTAACATAAAATCCTAACCTTTTCATTACTTTCCTCATTTTTTGCATTCTCATCAATTGTATCATTATTAGTTGACATTGAAATGCAATTTTTTTACGATAAAAGAATTTGTTGTATATTCTATTCATATGTGTTCTTATTTGCCTTCGAGAAATTTGACCAGGAAGATTATCGAAAACACCACTTTCAATTTTTTAAAAAGTATTTTCATTAAATTCAACATCACATTCTAGATTTTCATCTTCATCTTCATTATCATTATCATTTTCAACTTCAAAATTATTTACATTTTCATCTTCATTTTCATCAACAAAACGGTTTTTGTTTTCATTTTCAACAAAAGGATCATTCTCATTTTTATTTTCAACAAATTCTATAAAAGTTTCATCTCTCTAAATATTATCAATGTCAACATCATTGAGTCCAGCATCTTGTAAAACTTCTACATACAAATTTTCCATTTCACTAACATGTGGATTTGAAGACGTACCAAGATTTGTGCATATTGAAACATTCTCCATAGAATTGAAAGAGGGATTTGAAGACAAAGTAGGACTTTCTTGTATAATCATATTCTTCTCCAAATTGACTTCTTGCAAATTAGCTTCATCTACAACAATGGTCTCCTCAATGTTTTCATCTTCAATAGTTGTGGAATTGGATGCTTCCCTATCATTCATTGATTTAATTCTCATTCTTCGTTTTCTTTGTCTTTGTCTCTCCTCTTTTTTTGCTTCAATTTCTTCAGGAGTCAATGTCTTCCTCCTCTTATTATGAGCTTTATCTCAAATGATTATAAAATTCTCAAGCACAAATGAATGCCAATAGTGAAATTCTTCAAAAACTTCAATCCAAATTGGAAGTTGAAGACCTATAAGAACAAAATTCTTCCTCTTGTATTCCTCAAAACAAGTAGAAAACTAGCGCAATTCCACTTTAAAAACTATTTTCTTCATGCCTCCTTTGAAAAAATCAATCCATATTACAAATTTAAGACCTTTTGTTCCTCAAAACAAGTACAAAACTAACAAAAATTCCACTTCAAAAACGGTTTACACGATGCCTCCTTTGAAAAAATTAATCAAAAATACAAATTCACCACCTGTAAAAACAATAGTTGATGAAAAATAGCCCAATTTTACTACTCTTGGCCATACATGTGAAGTTGCAGACTTCACAGTAATTTTTGACAGTAAATTTTAATAAAACAGTTAAAAAATAAACGAGATCTTGTTTTATAATCGAGATCCTATTCCTAATATTTGATGTGGGGACCATTGTCAAAGGAATGGGATCTCGTTTATAAGATGGGATATCATTTCCTTGTCAATGGTAATAGTATTTAATAGTGGGAAATGGGATGGGTAAGTGCACCAAGATGGTTCCCAAAAAGGGGGCTTCAGTGGCCACTTTTTTTCTGAAATCAGGAAATGCTGACCTTGGACGTGAAATTGAGGATAGTTACACTCAAAATTTTGAGATGGAACCAAAACAAGGATCGAAGTGCTCTGAGACTACTTTCTAAAATAATAATTTATTTTGAAAATGGTTGATATTAAGGGGTTCAACGGAGGGATGTACACAAATTGGTGTTATTTTTG
>VDFB02240721.1:0-13986 GCA_007258455.2 Sequoia sempervirens
ATAGAAGTGAGTTTCATCCTTTCACATATGATTTTCCTTTGGCAAGTTGAATTTAATGCTACAAATCTTGCCACCATTTTTTCTTCTTTGGGAGACCATTTTGTTTACCTGCAGGTCATGTTTTTCACTTAGAAGGGTGTGATTTGGGTGAGGAGCAGAGGGGGATTCCTACCATAAGCCACTGTGAAAGGTAGAGGAAGTGTGCCAAGTTTAGGCACCATCTCCATGTGCTTTTTCCAAAGCGGTTGGAGATATTTGATGGCTCTCTATCTCTACTAAATATTTGCAAGACATATCAAGTGTTTGAGGAGGAATCTTCACAAAGTTTGCTACACATTGACATGTTCAAAGAGTGCAATCTTAGCGACCCATTGAAAGTCAAAATTTTAAGAGTCATAGCTTGTTGACAGCCCACTTGCGCCCTTGGAAAGTTGCGATCTGGCTTTTTTGTAGCCCAACCACTTCCTTAGCCACGATTTGGATTTGGAGTTGACTTGGAGTCTAGAAGGCATTGGAATCTTTCATTCAACGCTGGAAATTTGGATTACTATGGCTTGCGCCCTTCACAATCGTCAAATTGAATCAAGGGAAAAGCATTGATTGTTTGATGGAGAGACGCATGGCTGGCAGCCAGTAAACATCCAATTTAGGGGCCGCTTAAGGCTCACACTCATCAAAGATCCTCTAATCCACCATGTGAAGGCTTCACATCAGCTGTTGAAAGGTCGCTTAGTCCATCAATTGGAGATTTGATCTCTCAATCTCTTCAAATTTGGGGGTGTTTTGAATCCTTCTCTCAGCCTTCCTCTATGTGGGAGAAGATGTTGATTTATGGGTATGCCTTTATAGTTTGAATCCATTTTTTTAGCACTCCATGATTTGAATTGATTTGGAGGCATGATTTCACCATAATGGAGGCAGATGTAAACCTTTGTACCTAGGTTTCTTTCATTTTGTTTCTAAATAAACAAACTTAGAATATTAAAAGTCATGATATTGCTATCAGGATTCAACCATGTAGTTTCGAGTCAAACTCATTGACCCATGTTTCATGAGTAGTGGTTCAACAAGAACCCATCTCTCATGATATCGAATGGTCCACTTAGCACTCATTGCATCTAGGTGATGCTCATAGAGGTGAAGCACCGTCCGGCCCCGAGGTCACCATCCCAAGATAGCCCAGCTCGCTGGGCCAACCCTGTGTGAGTTTTTTCCGCTGCTGCTTCCCCGCTTTGAGTTGTTACCCCATTTGCAAAACCTTCAAAGAAGTGTTGTGCCTTTATGAACCATTCATAATAGACTTTTTAGCTTCATCAATTGATAGGGTAAAGCGCAAAGACACAGAATAAATTATGATATTGCTATCAAGATTCACAGTCAAACTCATTGACCCATGTTTCATGAGTAGTGGTTCAACAAGAACCTAGATGCAATGAGTGCTATGACTATTCGATACGGAGATGGGTTCTTGTTGAACCACTACTCATGAAACATGGGTCAATGAGTTTGACTCGAAACTACACGGTTGAATCCTGATAGCAATATCATAATTTGACACGCTGTGGAAAAAATACCTCCTACTTATCATATTAAAAGTTGCTAATTAACTTTCAAGCTCCGCACTGCTCCTCCCATCGGCAACCAAAAGTGTTTTTTGTTCTAAATTCTTGTCTACATGAGATACCAGTGTTGCATCCTCGTGTGCTTCTAGAGTTTCTTTTTAGCAAGGTTCCTGACTACATGAGCTTTTAGAGTCGCATCCTCATGTGCTTCTAGAGTTTCTTTCTAGTGGGACAATATTGAGCATTGGATAAACAATGGCATCATCCCTAACAGAGGGAATCTTTGCAGTTCTTCAGCAGTTGCAACTTTCTTCTTTAGTTTGAATAATTTGTTGACAACCACATCATCATTGTTGGTCCACCATCTTTTTCGTCTTTGCAGCTTGCTCTATATCAGTCTTCACAAGATCTTGGACTGACATCATCGCTTTCCAACATGTGGACACGTGAGCAATTTTTAGAGGCATCCATCATTGCATTCTTTTCCTTCACCAATTTTTGCTTCTCCTTAGTTTTCATTTAGGGGGTGCTGGAGTAAATTAATCATCCTTAATTTACTTTAGTGCTTAATGCAAACTTACAATAATATCATCTAGTTCTAATTGAGAGTGTTGTTGCATTAATTATGCATTTCAATTAGTTAAGTGACTTAACTGATTCATGCATTCTATTATCTCACTCCTCTCTCAATCAAAACTCCACCATTCAAGGATCTCATCTCCACCATTCAGGGATCTCATGTTGAGTTCATTTGAGTCTACATAAGGATATTCAATCCTTCATTATATTCAAGCAATATAAATATAGAATTTAGTTTCTGTAAATTTGTTCACTGTGCTTGATCTTTTATCTTCCTAGATCTTACATCCTACATCCCAAGAAGCATGAAGATTTATTTCTTCCCAAGGGGAGGGACAATGTTTTCCATTCATGGATCATTTTCTACATCCTACATCGAGCTTACACCATTGCGACAGGAGTTTTTTCATTGTGGGGGGGCCTTCTAGTCTCCTATTCTTTCTCCTATGGAGATTCTTGTATATGTATTGATGATAGAGAAGTTGTCTTTGGGGGGTATCATGTAACCCACCTTCTATTCTTCTCTCACTCTCATTAGTTCATTACATTCTTTTCTTTTCTCTCTTTTGGAGGGGAGTTTTATTCCCATGAGGTTTTCTCCCTTTCTCCTCTTTTACAAGAGATTCGCTTGTTGTACATGGGTACCTCATCAGCCGTTAGGGTGGGACCCATTCATGCATCCATTCATGTATTTCTTTATCATAGTTTAGTTTCTCCCTAGTTCATCTTAAGGGGGGGTGTTAGAGTAATAAAGTCATCACCTAATTAATTAATTAATCATTAATTAATTGGGTCACTTTATGCTTTATTACACTTAAGCTAAACTTAGGAGTGCTTTTATTTCATTATTTGCTTTTATTAATTAATTATTTTTTGCATGATTAAATTAAAGCTTCTAATATTAGAACATGTTGTCTCATTCGTTCCTATGAGGACACTTGTCATGTTCTAATCTAACCCTAATCTAGGGTTAGCTTTCATCCTTTTCATAAGGATTGATTCATTGTAATTGTTTTTTAATTCTATACGACAATATATTCAATGCGAAAGTTGTTCACATAATGCAAATTGGTGTTTTCATTAGATCTAAGTTGTTGGGCAATCATATCTTGCTTATTTCCTCATAGTGTGATAGGTTTATCATTGTAGGTGATTCATGGAGCTGTGGGAGTACATACATCTACTCTAACACAGAATCATCATCAGAAATGCTAGCATCTTCTTGATTGACATAATACGCTCTTTTGATCATCTTTCCTTTATTTTCTTTACCTTCTCTATGTTTATTTCTTTCAGCTCTTTTTGGACATCTTGAAGCATAATGACCTATTCCTCCATAGCTAAAACATTTGAATGGTAATTTAGCTTGATACTTACTAGAGCCCTTTTTCATTCTTCTTATAAAATTTGCTTCCACTTCATTGAGATTTTCTTCATCTGGATCTTCCACTTTTGTAGCCTTGAAAGCAGTTTATGTCTTTGTTCCATTTTTCAACCCAAGCTTTCTCATTTCAAATGAGGTTAGAGTACCAATCAACTAGTCTTTAGTATAAGTATTAGAATATACAATTTCCTCTATAGTAGATACCTTTTCACTGTATATATCAAGGAGAGTTCTAAGTACCTTATTCACTATGCTGGATTCATCTATTTGTGTACCAAGTCCTCTCATTCCACCTACCAGCTCCTCTACTCTTTACATGTAAGATTTGATGTTCTCATCTTTGCCCATTCGCAAGATCTCAAAATTGTGCGTCCACGTTTTGCAACTTTGCTTGAGTAGTCTTCATATTCATAACTTTAACTAATTCATAATTTGAAAGACTATTTACAATAATAAACCTTGCCTTATTTTTGATTTCATGCGCTTTGATCTCATCAGCAATACTTGGACCATTTGCTAGAGCAATATATTGGTTATGAATAGACTTTTCGATCTCATATCCACAGTATGATAGATATCCTTCCATCTTTGTCTTCTAGAATGCATAGTCAGTGCCATCGAACCTAGGACACTCAATAATGATCTTATTTTCCATCCCAGACCTTCCTTATCGGTCAAGCTCTTCTTCAAGGAACCTTGCTCTGATACCAATTGTTGAACAAGACAATTGAGAGGAGGGGTTGAATCAGTTGTAGCAATTTTAAACTTTAAAACCTTGGATAAAAGTTAGGTTTACATGCATTCACAACACTTTTACTCTGCTAATATATTTGATTGTTAAATGTAGAAAAATAAACTCAAAGTAGTAAAACCATGCACATAATGACACCATATTTATGTGGAAAACCCAATGAGGGAAAAACCACGATGCAGATTAGCTCACAATACAAAAAATTCCAAAACCAAATACAAAGGCTCACTGCCAAGATAGGACACACTGTCCAATGAGGGCTCACTGCCCAAGTTCACTACCATAGAATTACAAAGAAGATAGAAGAGAGTTGTTACAGAGAGAAAAATATCTCAATACAATAGAGATTCCACCACAATTTTCTCACACTTTTGCAGACATGCTTAAAAGATAGAGTACACCTTCAGCTCATTACCTTCTAGAACTCAACACTTGAATTTTGCATTGATCTGCTCAAACTCGCATCTCATAGACCTATCTCGCCTCTATCTTGTCTTTCACAAACATCTCAACTTGTACATATACTCTCTTCAACCTTGAAACCTTTCCAAGTTCGGCCATACACAATTTGTATTTACAAATTCAAATTAGGTCGGTGCCAAAGCATTCTCACGATGGAAGAGAATGAGGGCTACCCAAACACATTCTTAATGAGGACCTAAATGAGTCCCAACACACCTCAACATGCTTCCATAAGCTTCATAAGTAGTTTTTAACACAAGGTTAGCCAATGTCTGTGCAAACACAAAAAATTAAGTACACGCATCCTTAATGTTGACGACGATGTTAGTCGCACACCAACAGTGTAGATAAATCCTCATAAACACACTATGAGAACCTATCTTTACTTGAAATATTGCATCGGGACAACCTAAAACTTAGGTCTTGTCCTTTGCCGAGTGTTCATTTGAGTTCGGGGAGAGTTTGTTTAGTCTATGAGACATCCCGCCGAACCCTAGATCTTTCAGCGAGCTTGTTTTGTCCTTTCGGTGAGACAATCTTACATCGGTGAGACCTTTGGCTGAAGCCACTGTATTTTTCTAATGTCATTTTGCTTCGTTGGTGAGACCCGATGCATTTGCTGAGACCTCATAGTGAGCCCAGATCACTACGCCAATGCCGCTTTTGTCGCTGTGACCTCACCTCGTCGGCTAGACATTATGCCGAAGGTTTTATCCTTTGCCGAATGTGACTTCCTTCGGCGAGACCCATGCCAATTGACCAAACCTCATGCCGAAGGAAAAATTATCACTGACCTTAGATCCTTGGTGGGACCCTTCCGTGTCGGCAAGACTCCTGGCGATATCACTTTCGCGTCGCTGAGACTTCTCCTTTTGGCAAGAGATTATGCCGAACTTAGAAACCTTTTGGTGAGGGTTCCCTCATGTCGGTGAGACACTTTGATTCTCTCCCTGAAGACATACTGATAGAATCTCCCGCGCTATGTCGGTGTGACTGGAGCCGCTCGGTGAGACATTACACCGACGAACAGATCTCCCTGCGATGGGCAATCATCACCGTCGGTTGGCAAGACAAAAAGATTTCACCAAGACCCTTCCCCGAAGACAAACTTATGCCGATAGGAAACTCCTAGTCGCCAAGACAATGAATGATGTCTTGGCAATAGATGCCTGTATGTGATTTCTGATCGTTGTGGCATCTTTAGGGTCTTGCCGAAATGTAACACAGACGCATATTGAGCAGAATGCACTGGTAGTCGGCAAGACATCTGCAATGTCTCACCGACTTTCTTCTTAGAGGAGAATTGTGACCAACTGGATCGAGGAATGGATTCCAACTGAGCCCCCCTAGAAAAAATCATCATGTGTAGGATTTAATCCTACAAAAGAAAGGTTTGCATTAGTCCTTAGAAGCAAATAAGACATATTATAATAAATCCACCATTGCTTATAATTATTTTACTGAATTCTTAGCAAGAAGAAAACCAACTTGGGTAAAGGAAGAACCAAGATTAAATCAGATAGATCAAAAGTCAAAATTAGGAGGAAAACCAAAGAATTCCAAAGATAAAAACAAACTAAAAGGGAAAGAAAACCAAAAGAAAAAATGGGGGATTTATTTTGTTCCAACTCAAAATGGGGGTGGTTATGCAAGGCATAACAGTTGTTTGCTCTAACATTGTTCACAAATTAGCACCTTTCAAGACAAAGGATTGTGATCAACATAATCAGGTGACCAAAGAGGTTGTGGTTGAAGAGACAACACATGAGAAAGAAGCCGACAAAAAGAGTCATCGGTTTAGCATTGAAATAGGATGCCCAATCAGGCATTTCTCCATAAGAGAGTCCAAGCATGAGTTTGGGATTAAAGGACAACGGGGCCAACTTGCTCATTCACTCCAAACCAATAGTTTGGTTGACCAAAATCAGAGGGTGAGTGAGTTTGTTTACATTCTTCATGAAGAATTGCAACAATTTATTGAATATCTTCTTGTTCTCAATCTAGTTTCAGTTGTTCATAAACATGTAAATCAATGTTTTTTGTTGAGAAAGGGAAGCTATTTTAACCAAACAGTAAATGGATTTGTTTGAGGCTTTCACAATTGTTTGGTTAGGGTAGGGTAGGGTAGTTTTCAAGCTAATAAGTGCTTTGAGCACGCTTCATTTCAGTATTGTTTTATTTTTCAATAAAGTACAGATGTTGCACAGTTTTTTAGCTCTGTCTTAAATAGAGTATGCTAGTTTCTTTCAGGTTTGTTTGCTATTGATGGTTTCTACAGCTGAGTTATAGAGGTTTTTGAGTCAAAAAAGGACAAAAAGATGGACTCCAAGCCTAATGGATAAGCAAGACAAATAATCTTATTTGTTTAGTAGACAAACACCCCAAAGAGGTCGCCAAAAATGTTACTAATTTTTTGCTACTAGCTAAATTAATAAAGTTTTATCAGACAGTAATTAAAATGGGGTGAAAAAAAAATTTGACATTTGAGAAAATCAGATAAGAAAACCAGACATTCAAAGATTTATCAAGTATAGGTACATGTTTCATGGCTAGTTCATCATGTTCAACATTTTAGCATGTGGTGTAAAATGGGCTCCCACAAGGGTTGAGTTCAACATGTTGCCCTCTCATATTTAAAAGATGGAATGAATAGTAGTCACGTGTTTCAATCATATCTCAAAAACTACGATATGAGTTTTTGCAATTTTTGGATATAAATTATAAAATAATGAGACATAAAACCCTTCAAATTTCTTACCGACCCAACTCGTATTTTTTGAGAAATATTCACCAGTTCTAAGAAAAAAAACAAATCCACCTTTTTAGGAGGATTGTAAGGCTCAAAGGGAAATTCTACATTAGTTTTGAGGTCCCACATGGGTTGACCATCACTCAAGGGGAGTTTTGGATACTTAATCACTCGGTTTGCTCTAGTTTTGAGGCCTTTTGCATGTTTTTCAAACTTGCATGACCAAAAACGATTCATCATGCATATTGGTGGAGTCAAAAGTTAAGTCTCAATATTATCATTTAATTTTAAAGTGAAAAACACTTAGCTTGTATCTTTTGCATGATTTTAAATAAGACAAAATATGTAATTAAATATTAAAAGTAATATTTTATTACCTTAATCTTTACCATGCAATGTAAAAAAAAAAAAAGAGATCACATGATAAATATTTAATTGAATAGTTCCTTTTTCCCAAAATCATGCAAAGAAAAAATAGAGCAAATGGTGAGACATAACTGTAGTTTCACATCAGCTTTGGAGTCTAGATATTTTGACTTCAGTTATTTCCTTTTGACTTTTTCAAGCCTTTTATTGTATATAGGAAAATGAATTAGTCTTTTTTCCCTAGCTTTTGATTTTATTTTCCTTTGCACTTTGCAAAGAGAGATCTTGTAACTCATATTTTTACAGTATTTTATACACAACTTTTTATAGGTTAATTTAGTTGTCTTTTGTAGAGATTCCTTCGTTGTTTCTTATTGAAATCAAGTGTTTACCTTCTCACATTCAGGTTTTTTGCTTCTGATAATGATTTGGATGTGAATTTAATGTGTTTTGAATCAGATACCTTTAAGTTTAGATCTCATTAATGGAGGCATGTACACACAAACAGACTTAATCATAGGTCATAAATCATGCTACAGTCTTGTCTTTCCCTTTAGTTTGTGGAAATATTATTTTCCTTCATAAAGGATTGATTTGCAGGCCCTTTTGTGAAACACTTATGTGATTAAGTTGTTCAATTTGAGTCGTGGAAATAGATTGTAGGAGATATAGTTGTGAAACTAATAGCAGGATTTATCATTATTTAGGTGCATCACCGCAATTTAAAGTTTAGTTTATGCATTTTAATTCAAACCTTTCTTCCCTTTTCCATCAAAATTACAGTCCATCATTTGAAAATCTTATAGGAAGTCGGCCTATAATCCAGAGGTTAACTTTCAACATAGGGTACCCACAACTTGAAAGTTTTCCCATGTTACATAGGATTGCAAAGTATCTTTGCTTTCGCATGCGGGCGCACTCCTGTTGATAACAGTTTTTGGCATGCCCCGTGGACTAGTTTGGACTTTCCTAGTCTGAAGTTTTTCTACATAATTCTAATTTTTGGTGTGAAAATCAGTATTTACAGCCTTTGGAGGCAGGATCTACACAAACACTTGGCGACTCTGAGCAAATCTATTGGTTTCAAAAGATCAGATCCTGGTATGTTTAAAAAAAAGAAGTTTTTATTTTGATATGAAAATCATCATAGATATTGAAGGTATGAGCTTTGAAAATCATTATGAGAATAAGTTAGAGCATACACTACAAAATAAAATTGTTCATGAAGAGGACTTATTCTCGAGCATCATTGAGGTTTTTTGCTCTAACATTGTTGACAACTTCGCACCTTTCAAGACAAAGGATTGTGATCAACATAATCAATTGACCAAAGAGGTTGTGGTTGAAGAGACAACACATGAGAAAGAAGCCGATAAAAAGAGTCCTCGGTTTAGCATTGCAATAGGATGCCCAATCAGGCATCTCTCCATAACAGAGTCCAAGCATGAGATTGAGATTAAAGGACAACGGGGCCAACTTGCTCATTCACTCCAAACCAACAGTTTGGTTGACCAAAATCAGAGGGTGAGTGAGTTTTTTTATATTCTTCATGAAGAATTGCAGCAGTTTATTGAATATCTTCTTGTTCTTTATCTAGTTTCAGTTGTTCATAAACATGTAAATCGATGTTTTTTGTTGAGAAGGGAAAGCTACTTTAACCAAACAGTAAATGGATTTGTTTGAGGCTTTCACGATTGTTTGGTTAGGGTAGGGTAGGGTAGGGTAGGGTATTTTTCAAGCTATTAAGTGCTTTAAGCACACTTCATTTCAGTATTGTTTTGTTTTTCAATAAAGTGCAGATGTTGCATAGTTTTCTGGCTGTCTTAAATAGAGTATGCTAGTTTCTTTCAGGTTTGTTTGTTGTTGATGGTTTCTACAACAAAGTTACATAGGTTTTTGAGTTAGAAAAGGACAAAAAGATGGACTCCATGCCTAATGGATAAGCAAGGCAACTGATCTTATTTGTTTAGTAGGAAAACACCCCAAAGAGGTCACAAAAATGTTACTAATTTTTGGCTACTAGCTAAATTAGTAAAGTTTTATCAGATAGTAATTAAACTGGGGTGAGAATTTTTTTTGACATTTGAGCAAATCAGATAAGAAAACCAAACATTCAAATATTTATCAAGTATAGGTACATGTTCATGGCTAATTCATCATGTTCAACATTTTAGCATGTAGTGTAAAATGGTTCCCACAAGGGTTAAGCCCAACATGCTGCCCTCTTAGATTCAAAAGATGCAATGAATAGTGGCCGCATGTTTCAATCATATCTAAAAAACTACGATCTGGGTTTTTGTGATTTTTAGATATAAATTATAAAACAATGAGGCAAAAAATTCGTTAAATTTCTCACCAATCCAGTTCATATTTTTTGAAAAAATTCACCAGTTCTAAGGAAAAAAATAGATCCACCCTTTTAGGAGAATTGTAAGGCTCAAAGGGCAGTTCTACATTAGTTGTGAGGTCCCACATGGGTTGACCATTACTCAAGGGGAGTTTTGGACACTTAATCACTCGGTTTGCTCTAGTTTTGAGGCCTTTTTTGCATGCTTTTCAAATTTGCAGGACCAAAGATGATTCATCATGCATATTGGTGGAGTCCAGAGTTAAGTCTCAATATTATCATTTAATTTTAAAGTGAAAAAAACTTAGCTTGTATCTTTTACATGATTTTAAATAAGACAAAATATGTAATTAAATATTAAAAGTAATATTTTATTACCTTAATATTTACCATGCAATGTAAAAAAAAAAAGAGATCACATGATAAATATTAAAACAATCATATTGATTATCTTTAATATTTAATTGAATAGTCTCTTTTTCCAAAAATCATGCAAAGAAAAAATAGAGCAAATGGTGAGACATAACTGCAGTTTCACATCAACTTTGGAGTTCAGATATTTTGACTTTAGTTATCTCCTCTTGGCTTTTTCAAGCCTTTTATTATATATAGGAAAAGGACTTAGTTTTTTTTCCTTAGTTCTTGATTTTATTTTCCTTTGCACTTTGCAGAGAGAGATCTTGCAACTCAAATTTTTACAGTATTTTATACACAACTTTTTATAGGTTAATTTAGTTGTCTTTTGTAGAGATTCCTTCATTGTTTCTTATTGAAATCAAGTGTTTACCTTCTCACATTAAAGTGTTTTGCTTTTGATAATGATTTGGATGTGAATTTAATGTGTTTTGAATTAGAAACCTTTAAGTTTAGATCTCATTAATGGAGGCATGTACACGCAAACAGACTTAATCACTAGTCATAGATCGTGCTACAGTCTTGTCTTTCCCTTTAGGTTGTGGAAATATTATTTTCCTTCATAAGGATTGATTTGCAGGCCCTTCCATGAAACAACTATGTGATTAATTTGTTTAGTTTTAGTTATGGAAACAAATTGTAGGAGATATAGTTGTGAATCTGATAGGAGGCTTTATCATTATTTAGGTGCATCACTGCAGTTTAAAGTTTAGTTTATGCATTTTAATTCAAACCTTTCTTCCCTTTTCCATCAAAATTATAGTCCATCATTAGAAAATCTTATAGGAAGTCGGCCTATAATCTGGAGGTTAACTTTCAACATAGGATACCCACAAATTGAAAGTTTTCCCATGTTACACAGGATTGCAAAGTATCTTTTCTTTCGCATGTGGGTGCACTCCTGTTGATAACAATATTATCACATAAAATATAGATGAGATCATCATACATTACTTTGATATCCTTCAATGTCTGTCTCATCCACAAAACTTATTTGCATCAAGATGTTGCAATAATATACTTAATCTTTGTAGTGGATAAGGAAACTAAATCTTGCTTTTTGCTTAACCATGATACCAATCTACATCCAAGAAAGAATGCACCGCCACTTTTACTTTTTCTATCATCAACACAACTTGCCCAATCTGCATTTGTATAAGCACATAGTGTAAAATCAATATCCCTAAGATACCATAAGCCATGATCCAAAGTTCCTTTTAGATATCTGAATATCCTTTTGACAGCTGCAACATGTGTTTCTTTAGGATCCTCTTGAAATCTAGTCACAAGACAAACTACATGCATGATATTCAACCTGGCAACAATTAAATACAACAGTCCTCTAATAATTGATCTGTATTTTCTCTGATCAACATTAGGTGAGTCACCATCCTTACTCAATTTGCAGCCAGTTACCATAGGAGTGCATACCGGTTTGGAGCCATCCATCCCAAATTTCTTCAACATACATTGATTGTGAAATGAAAATTCCTTTTTTTGTTTGATTGATTTGCAGTCCAAGGAAGAAATTAATTTCACCAAACATAGACATCTCAAACTCTTTTTGCATTTCTCTAGCAAACAACTTACACATAGTTTCATTTCCTCCAAAAATAATGTCATCCACATACACAACTACTATCAAGATCTTGTCATCTTCAATTTTGAAAT
This sequence comes from Sequoia sempervirens, assembly GCA_007258455.2. Lineage (NCBI taxonomy): Eukaryota > Viridiplantae > Streptophyta > Pinopsida > Cupressales > Cupressaceae > Sequoia > Sequoia sempervirens. The sequence continues at coordinate 12,286 of VDFB02240721.1, forward strand.
ATAGATTGTTATATGTAGTACCTCTATTGAAACCTTGCTGAATCAAATATTTGTCCAATCTTGCATACCAAGATCTGGGAGCTTGCTTCAAACCATATAAAGCCTTTTGCAATCTGTAGACCATATCCGATTGATCTGACAACTGGAATCCCTCTAGATGTTTCATGTAGACTTCTTCTAACTCACCATTCAGAAATGCAGACTTCACATCCATCTAGTAAACTTTAAAGTCCTTATGAGCAACAAATGCCAAAAACATTTTGATAGCTTCCATTCTAGCCACCAGAGCAAATGTCTCTTGGAAATCTATACTTTCCACTTGTGAGTAGCCTTTACACACAATCCTTGCTTTGTTTCTTACTACTTCATTCTCATTAAGTTTGTTTCTAAAAACCCACTTAATTCCAATTATGTTCTTGTTTGTTGGTCTAGGAACCAATTCCCAAGTTTGTTTTTTTCTCAATTTGCATAAGTTCCTCTTCCATTGCTTTCATCCAATTTTCATCTTTACATGCCGCACTCAATATCTTAGGCTCAACTTCAAAAATAAGCAATAATTTACCTCAACTTCAACAACTTTGCTTCTTGTCAATGCACCTTTCCTCTTGTCTCCAATGATCTGATCTTCTGAATGATTCTTTTACACATACTTAGGGGTTTTAGGAACTCTTTCCAGAGATTCTTCTTCTTCATTATGTACTTCTTGTTCTGCAACTATTTCTTTGACTTCTCTGCAATCAGGTTCATTTGACACATATCCATCAACTTCAATTGAATTCTTCAATGCTTCATCAACCTTGACATTTGTACTTTCTACAACCTTTCTCAACCTTTTATTGTAACATCTGTAAGCCTTGCTTCTAGTAGAGTATCCAAGAAAAATACCTTCATCATATCTAACATCAAACTTTCCTATATTTTCTTCATCTCTCATGATATAACATTTGCTTCCAAATACCTTGAAATACTTGACAATAGGAATATTTCCACACCATAGCTCATAGGGGGTCTTAGTGTTGTTAGCTTTTGCTTGAACTCGATTGAACACATAAACAACAATGTGAATTGCTTCTCTTCAGTAAACTTTCGGTAGACTTTCCTTTGTTATCATTGATCTAGTAGCTTCTTGAATTGTCATGTTCTTTCTTTCAACTACTCCATTATGCTGAGGAGTTTTAGGGGCAAACAATTATCTTCTTATTCCATGAACTTCACAAAACATGTTAAACTCATTGGAGACAAATTCACCACCTTTGTCAGACCTCAAACATTTTATTTTCAAATTTATCTCATTCTCAACCATTGCCTTAAATTTGTCTAATGCATCAGATTTCCTTCTAAGAAAAGTAACCCATGTCCTTCTAGAGTAATCATCAATCAAAAGTGCAAAATACATGTCACCTTGTAGAATTTTCACCCTTGTAGAACCACAAAGATTTGTATGAATCAATTCCAATAGTTTGGTAGTAGATTGTTCTTTTCACAGAAAGTTATTTCTAGCTTCCTTTCCAAACTGACAATCCTTGCAAATTGCATTAACGGGCTTTGTAATTCTTGGTAAATCTCTCATAGCTTGTACTGCACTGATTCTCACCATATTGTCAAAATTCATATGACACATCCTTCGGTGCCATAGCCAACTGTCATTAATTTGAGACATAAAGCAATGCCCATCAACACCTTTAAGTTGATAAATGTTTC
>VDFB02240722.1:0-12997 GCA_007258455.2 Sequoia sempervirens
TTGAGTGAGAGAGAGGGAGTTGAGAGAGGGAGAGGGTATAGGGGTTGAGAGACGAGGGAGAGATAAGAGAGAGAGGGAGGGAGTGGGAGAGAGATAAAGGGTATAAGGGTTAAGGGTAGAGGGTAGATGGGGAGAGAGATAAAATTAGGGTTTAATGGTTTAGGGTATATGGGTTAAGGGTGTTGGATGTTGTGTTTGTGTTGCTAATATGTGGTTGTCATTGATGTCAACACTATTAGCATTGATGTTTTGTAGGTTGTATATGTCGAGGATATTGAGAAAATTGTTAAAGAAAGAGTTACAGGTTGACAGTGGAACACTGAAGGTCATGAAGGTGTATTGCTCAGTACATTGATGATCAATTGTTGTGGACTAAATGGTTTATTGTTGAGTGTATCTAGTTTATCCACCGAAATTTTCAGAGGTTTGTGTGAAGATTTAATCGTGTTATGAATAGTTGTGTTTTGACAGTTTTTTTGTGGCCTCAATTAGTGCTCCTGATTGAAGTTGATGTGATTCTAGTAATTTCAGTTGCTGCAGATGCTTCTCTAATGATTTGTGATGCTTGTGGATGCTTCTAGATCATGCGCTATCTTTTTTGCACGTCCGCATTGATTGGTGTGCTCATGGTTGGTGTTTTTTCTCTTGTGTCTTCGGGTTTTTATTTTCTTGGCTGACATGGTGGTTGTAGTGTGTTGTGGATCCTTGGAGATTAAAATATGAATGTTTGGCGTGCTCGAGGATATTGTTTTAAGTCTTCATTATATTATGGCCAACGGTGTTTGATTCACATTGAAAATTTGCTTGTAAATTTGGGCCGACATTGTGTATATGTTTTATATTTCATATTTTATTTTGGCTAATGAAGTTGTTGATGTAAATCCATGTTGTGGATATATAAGAATGGTTGTTTGTGTGAATTTAAAGTGTGTGAGTGAGCAGAGGAAGAGCAAGTGTGTGAATAGTGATCTAATCATTTGATTGTAGAGTAGAGTGTGAAGAAGTTTGAGTGAAGTGTGAAGGAGTGTTTTTGTGCTTAATCGAAACCGTATTAGGATTTTATAGAAGCTATTTTCTCAATTTATTCCCTGTGGATCTAATTCAAATTTCTATAAGAAAATGTGTCTTCTTTCGGTAGTGAGCCCTCTTGTATTTGAGCAATGAGATCTAGACAGTGTTCCTAAATGCATGTGCATTCCCATTATTCTTCATTATACTTTTAACAGGGTCTAATATTGTGGACTCACATCCACCGTGGTTTTTCTCCTAACAGGGTTTCAACGTAAAAAATCTTGGTGTTCTTTGTGTTTTTGATGTGCTAATAGTCTGTGATTTATTGTTAATTCATCAGATCTGAGATTAAGTAAAGTTAAGTTTGAAAAGTTTAAATATTTTGTGACAACTGATTCACCCTCCCCTCTCAGTTGTCTATCCTTGTTTTTCCAACAATTGGTATTAGAGCAGGTTCCTTTGAAGAAGGTTAAAAGCTTGAGGTGATCCGAGATGGCATCATACAAGGACATCCCTAGATTAAATGGAACAAACTACTCTCTGTGGAAAGCCAAAATGGAATGTCATTTGAGGTGTATTGGTGAACCCTTTTGGAAGACTACAAAGAACATATATGTTATTCCTCGGAATGGTCCTTCCACTCCTGATGAGATTAAAGAGGTTGAGATTAACATCAAGGCTATTGAAGCTTTATTGAGTGCTCTGACGGATTCAAAAATGACAAATGTGATGGATCTGAAGACAACTCATGAGATATGGAAGAAGCTGAAGACTTTGTATGAAGGAGATGCACTTGTGAAGGTTGCTAAGCTACAAAGTTTGAAAAGCAAGTATGAAACTTTGAAGATGGGTGAAGATGAAAATATTTCTTCTTTTATGCAAAGAGTAAATGAACTTGTGATGGGTATTAGATGTGCTGGTAGTACCTTGGATGGACAAGAAATTGTAGCTAAAGTGCTCAGATCATTGCCTCCCCCTTACAAATCAAATGCTCATGCTATTGAAAAGCTTAGAACAATGAAAAATGTGACAAGAGATATGCTAATTGGTAAACTTGCTACCTTTGAGTTGAGTGAATTTGGAGATTTTTCCCCCAAGACTAAATCTGCATTTAAGGCATCTGTATCCAGAAGAAACAAGCAAAGATATGATCTAGGAGAAAGTTCTAGAAAGACATTCAAGTATGAGGAAGAGATGAAATAGCTTGCAGATGAAGAAAGAGAGATAGAAGAGTTGGAAGCATTGGTTGTAAAGAAAGAAGGCAAAGGACACGGTAAGTATAAAGGAAAGTTGCCTATTAAATGTTTTTCTTGCAGTAAAATAGGTCATTTTGCTTCAAGGTGTCCTAAAAGAGTTCCTAGGTCTAAGCCTAACAAACCTAGATTTCAAAAGAAATGCTATTATGCTGAAGAAGGTGTGACTTATGAAGAAAAATGGTCTGGTGGCTACTAAATCTGCTAAAGTTAAGAAATCTCTTGTAGCCCGAATTGAAGAAAAGAATGAGTGGGTTATTGACATCGAATTCTCACATCATGTGACTAGTGACAAAATAAAATTTGTAAGTCTAGAGAAATATGACGGTGGGGTTGTAAGATTCAGACATAACAATGCTAGTGTGATTTGTGGCAGAGGATCTATTTTTCTTGGTGGTAAACATAACACTGATGATATCCTTTTTGTTGAAGGCTTGAAGCATAACCTATTGAGTGTTAGATAGATGGTGGACAAGGGTTATGATCTTTAGTTCAAAGATGGAAGATGCATGATACTTGGAAGCTCTGGAAATATGAGTGCTTCAGGTACAAAGACAAGAGGTAATATTTTTCACTTGAGTGTTGCTAATGTAATTTGTTTAATTGCTCAAGTAGATGAAAGCTGGCTATGGCATAGGAGGTTGTGTCATGTGAATTTTGATAACATTATCAAGGTAAGCTCCACTCAAGAAGTAAGAGATCTACCTAAGCTAGTGAAGCCTACTAACACAATATGCAAGGAATGTCAAATGGGAAAACAAACTAGAGTTTCTTTTCGGAGAAAACAAAATCATTCTAATGGAATACTGGAGTTGGTGTATATTGATCTATGCAGTCCCTCCAAAATTAGAAGTCTACAAGGATAAAGTTACTTTATGCTGCTTATTGGTGATTACTCTAGGATGATATGGGTTGCTTTCTTAAGAGAAAAATGTGAAGCATTAAAGAAGTTCAAAAGTTTCAAAGCTATGGCAGAGAATGAGACAGGTCTAAAAATAAAATGCCTAAGGTCAAACAGAGGTGGTGAGTTCACTTCCCAGGAGTTCAATTCTTTCTGTGAAGAGCATGGAATCAGAAGATAGTTATCTACTCCCTGAACCCCTCAACAAAATGGAGTTGTAGAGAGAAAGAACAGAAAAATTCCAGATGCTGCTAGAAAAATGATGATAGAAGGAAATGTGCCTCACATCTATTCGAGAGAAGTTGTAAACATTGTTGTGTACACTCTAAACCAAGTAAATGTCAATGGTATTTCCGGAAAGACTCCTTTTGAACTGTGGTTTGGTTATAATCCTACTATTAAATATTTCAAGATCTTTGGAAGCAATTGCTATATCAAGAGAGATGAGGACATAGGTAAGTTTGATGCAAGGAGTGATGAAGGAATATTTCTAGGTTACTCTACTAAAAGCAAGGCTTACCGGTGCTATCATAGAAGATTGAGAAAAATGGTTGAAAGTGCAAATGTTAGAGTTGATGAGGACTTTGCTAGATCATCTAGATACTATGGATATGATTTAGATGACCAGAAAGATAGTACAGACAAAGGGAAGAATGCTTAGAAACATAATCAAGTTCATATTGTTCTGGTAAATCAAGAAAGTCAGGAAGGAGAGACAAGTGGAAGTGAAGAAAAAAGAATAGAAGAACCAGAAGTGCAAGAGAATCCTAAGATTCTGAGGTATGTAAAGCTGAATCATTCTAAAGATCAAATTATTGGAGATAAGAATAAAGGTGTGCAGACTAGAAGAAGGATTGCAGAAGAATATTGTTTGATTTCCAAGACTGAGCCTAACAATGTCAATAAATCTTGTAATGATGAACACTGGATGAAAGATATGAAGGAAGAACTTATGCAGATTGAAAAGAATGATACATGGATTCTTGTTCCTAGACCTAAAGATAAAAATGTGATTGGTACTAAATGGGTCTTTTGGAATAAGCTGAATGAACAAGGTGAAGTGGTTCGGAATAAAGAAAGACTGGTATGTAAAAGATATTCACAAATGGAAGGTATTTATTTTGAAGAAACCTTTGCCCCTGTTGCCATAATTGAAGGTGTAAGATTATTTCTTGCTTATGTTGCATATAAGAACTACAAAGTCTATCAAATGGATGTGAAGTCAGCCTTTCTAAATGGTGAGTTAGAAGAAGAGGTATATGTTGAACAGTAGAAATGGATTTCAATTGACTGATAAGGAAGACATGGTTTGTCGATTGAAGAAAGCTTTGTATGGAGTCAAGCAAGCCCCCAGAGCCTGGTATGCTAGACTGGATAAATACTTATTAAAACTTGGATTCAATAAAGGTACTACTGACAACAACTTTTATTTTAAGTTGGATCATGATAAAGAGTTGATTATTGAAGTCTTTGTTAATGACATTATTTTTGGAGGACATGATGATCTATGTATGAAGTTTGCTAATGAAATTAAAGGAAAATTTGAAATGAGTATGATTGGAGAGATGAAGTTCTTTCTGGGATTGCAAGTCACTCAGTTAGACAATGGGATTTTGATATCTCAGTCCAAATATGTGAGAGAGTTGCTGAAGAAGTTTGGCATGGAAGACTCAAATCTTGTTGGTACACCCATGGTAATCAGATGCAAGTTAACACAAAATGATGATTCCCCTAAGGAAAATCAAACAAGATATAGGTGAATGATTGGAGGATTTCTCTACTTAACTCAGACTAGACCAGACATCATGAATTGTGTGTGTATGGTTGCTAGATATCAAGCTGATCCGAAAGAATCTCATGTGACTGTTGTAAAGAGAATTTTCATATACCTGAAAGGAACAGTTGATTTTGGGATTTGGTATCCTAAAGATGATGATATTACCTTGAGTGCCTATACTGATTTGGATTGGGCAGGAGATGTAGATGACAGGAAAAGCACTAGTGGTGGTGCCTTCTTCCTAGGGAAGAAGCTGGTGTCTTGGTTGAGTAAAAAGTAGAATTCCATATCCCTATCTACTGTTGAGGTAGAGTATATTGTTGCTGCAAATAATTATACTCAAGTGTTGTGGATGAAATATATGTTGAAAGATATCAGAATAGTATATGATGAGCCTATTTCCATATACTGTGACAACTCAAGTGCAATAAACATATCAAAGAATCCGGTGCTACACTCTAAGACCGGGCATATATCAATCAAGCTTCACTTCCTGAGGGAGAAAGTGAGTGAGAAAGAAGTTAGATTGGAGTATGTGCCTATGAAAGAACAGATTGTAGACATTTTCACCAAGACATTGCCAAAGGATACTTTTGAGTATCTTATAGGGATGCTAGGGGTGATTACCCCTCATGATATGAACTAGAGATGCATTTACTTGCATGAATCTATGTGTTTCATAGCTATATTCTAATCCAGATTGATGTTTTTGTGGCTGCTACTTAGGGAGAGTAGTCAGATGTGCAGATATGTGGTTCAGAGCTTGTATGTGGAAAGATAATGCTTATTTTTTCCATTGATGTCAAAGGGGGAGAAGAGTAATGTGAAAAATTGGTGATTATCTAGGGAGAAGAGCCTTGTGGGGAGAAGATCATGTAGAAGGAGTTGAGGAGAAGAGTCAAAATCTAAGGGGGAATAAGTGTTGATTGAGAGTTGTGTTGATGGTGTTTTTCACATCATGTGTTGCAATCAATGCCAAAGGGGAAGATTGTTGGATGTTGTGGTTTCCATTGATGTCAACACTATTAGCATTGATGTATTGTAGGTTGTATATGTTGAGGATATTGAGAAAATTGTTAAAGAAAGAGTTCCAGGTTGACAGTGGAATAGTGAAGGTCATGAAGGTGTCTTTCTTAGTACATTGATGATCAATCGTTGTGGACTAAAGAGTTTATTGCTGAGTGTATCTAGTTTATCCACCAAAAGTTCCAGAGGTCCGCATGACGATTTAATCATGTTATGAACAATTGTGTTCTAACAATTTTTTTGTGGATTCAGTTAGTGCTCCTGATTGAAGTTGATGTGATTCTAGTAATTTCAGTTGTTGAAGATTCTTCTTTGATGATTTGTGATTCTTTTGGATGCTTCTAGATCATGCTCTATCTTTGTTACACATCAGCATTGATCGGTGTGCTCATGGTTCATGATTTTTCTCTTGTGTGATTGAGTTTTTATGTTCTTGGCCGACATGGTGGTTGTAGCGTGTTGTGGATCCTTGGAGATTAAAATTTGAATGTTTGGCATGCTCGAGGATTTTTTTTTAAGTCTTCATTATATTATGGCTGACGGTGTTTGATTCTCATTGAAAATTTACTTGTAAAATTCGGTCGACATTGTGTACATATGTTTTATATTTCATATTTTATTTTGGCCGACAAAGTTGTTGATGTAAATCCATGTTGCAAATATATAAGAACGGTTTTTTGTGCAAAGTTAAAGTGTGTGAATAGTGATCTAATCATTCAATTGTAGAGCAGAGTGTGAAGGAGTGTTTATGTGCTTAACCAGAATTGTATCAGGCTTTTGTAGAAGCTATTTTCTCAGTTCATTCCCAGTGGATCTAATCTGAATTTCTATAAGACAGTGTGTATTCTTTGGGGCAGTGAGCTCTAGGCAGTGTGTCTGAATGCATGTGCATTCCCATTATTCTTCATTATACTTTTAATAGGGTATAATATTGTGGACTGACATCCACTATGGTTTTTCCCCTAATAGGGTTTCCACATAAAAAATCTTGGTGTTCTATGTGTTTCCGATGTGTTGATTGTATGTGATTTATTGCTAATTCATCATATTTGAGATTAAGTAAAGTTAAGTTTGAAAAGTTTAAATATTCTGTGACAACTGATTCACCCCCCCTCTCAGTTGTCTGTCCTTGCTTTTCCAACAAAGGGTAGAGGGTAGAGGGGAGATAGATTGAAGGATTGAGTGAGTGAGAGATAGGGAGTTGAGATAGGGAGATGGTATAGGGGTTGAGAGACGAGGGAGAGACTCAAAAGAGAGAGAGAGAGGGAGGGAGTGGGAGAGAGATAGAGGGTAGAGGATAGAGGGTATAAGGATTAAGGGTAGAGGTTAGATGGGGAGAGAAATAGAATTAGGGTTTAAGGGTTAAGGGTAGAGGGTAGAGGGGAGAGAGCTAGGAGTGAGTGAGTGAGAGAGAGGGATTTGTGAGAGGGAGAAGGTATAGGGGTTGAGAGACTAGAGAGAGAGAGAGAGAGAGAGAGAGAGAGAGAGAGAGAGGAAACATTGAGATAGAGAGGAGTGAGAGAGAGAGAGAGACTTGAGAGAGGGAGAGGGGGTAGGAGGGAGAGTCTTGACCGAGAGAGAGGGAGGGAGTGGGAGAGAGATAGAGGCAGAGGATAAGGCAAGGGTGAAGGCAGAGGGTAGAGGGAGAGAGAGATAGAATTAGGCTTAAGGGGTTAAGGGGTAGAGGCAGGGAGAGATTGAAGGAGGAGAGTGAGATATAGGAGTTGAGAGAGAGATGGTATAGGGGTTGAGATGAGGGAGAGACCGAGAGAGAGGGAGGAGGGAGTGTGAGAGAGATATAGGGTAGAGGATAGAGGGTATAAGGGTTAAGGGTAGAGGGTAGAGGTAGAGAGAGGAAGTAGGGTTTTGGTAGAGGAAGAGAGATAAATTAGGATAGAAGTATAGACAAAGAGAGAGAAAATAAATCTATTAAAAAATCAAATTTCATAACGCGAACGTGTTTTGAAGTAGTAGAGATATGGTCATTTTATGAAGAAATAACATGCTCGCGTTATAACGCGAGAGCATTTTGGCTTGCTCTAAAAATGGTAAAAAAACTCAGTATACTCATGATCTCAAGGCCCACATTTTGCATATTCTCTTGTCTCAAGACGCATTCGCCGACAAAAGTAGCTTTTGATGATGTTTTGAAGTGTGCATGCATTTTTTTCACATTACACCACCTTTTTCATGATCTTTCCACCACCTTTTCATGAAATAGTAGATTTTTCATGTTGAAAGGCATATAATATCAATTCAAGTTTCAATTCCAGTGAAAATTGATATACAATTGAAGTTTTGAGGGGAACAATCTTTTGAAAAAGTCAAATTGTTGAGGAGTTTGAAGAAAGAAGAAGCTAAGGCTACATAATTGGGTTGAACTCCTCCATTTGATCCTTTGGTTTTTTAGGTATGTGAAGTCTTTACACATTTTCTTTCATTCTATTATGGCTTGCTTTTTTTTTTGTTATTTTGCATATTCCATATTGATCATTATTTGCTTTTCATTATAACCTTAGGTTGTAAATGCACATTTTAAATTACACAATTCTATACACTTTCCAATTACATTTTTAAACCACATCTCTTTGAGGCATTTTGTTATTTAACAATTGACTTACCTTGTGTATGCTTCCACATTTTGTATACACATATATATGACATACGTTTTAAGGAAGTAAAATAAAACATTATTTCTCAATCCTTTATTATGGATGTGCATACCACTCTCTGAAGCTTTCATTGAGGTATTTTGTCCAAAAATTATACCAATCAACTCATTTTCTTGTCTATGCTCCCAAGTTTTCCATACATGTCTCTAAAAAATTGGAATATACTCCTCCCACATTGATAGATCTTAGAAACTATTTTGGTTTTCATCTCTATTTCTAAATTTACCTCATCACTAAACCTACCTAATCACCTTTATTTGTGATATATTTTAAATTTTTCCTTGATTAGTCTACCTACAAGGGATTATAACTCTTCTCCCCACTGTTAGAAGACTCTTTATTGAAGGCTAAGTTAGCAACATGGGGAAAGGTGTAGCCTATCTTGCAATCATAGCTCAAAATGGAAGCATGTACAAAGCATTTGAATTGTGATGCAGCTAGGGGAGGTCCCGAAACACAACTAAACACAAAAAATCAACCAACAACAACAATTCACAAGATGCAATTCTCAAAACTCTTCACTTTTCACCAAATCAACACTCTTCCTTGTACCATTTCCAACTCATTCAATCAGGTATTTCTTCTCGATAAGATTCTTTCAAACCAAGACTTGAACCATTTCAAGGACCCTTTAGGGTACAAAATCACATGCCAACAAACCACTATTGGTTACTTTGTAACAACTTTCTCAAATCAGGCTTTCTACGCCAACTAGGCCTCAAATTAGGGCACTTTAGCAAAGAAACTTATCTTGAAACTTGACCAAAACCTACAAAAACATGTGGGTAGAAATTTATATGTATTCAAACCAAAGAATTCACAATTATTTCTCATAAATTCATCCACCAAGATGCCAAAACCAAAAACCCTCTTTTTAAGCCAAATAACCTAAGGCTTATTGGAAAAAAGACTTCCCAACCTTATCAAAACATGCCACCACCTCAAATAGATCTAAAATTTCCTATAAAAACTCCATTCAACAAGAAACAATGCTTCCCTAACACAATACTCACTTTAGCATGTCAAAACCTCTCAAATTCACATGGAAAACACCAAATTTCACTCTAGGGCTTCATGCCCAACTCAACTCTTGACCTCCCCTATACTTACTCAACATTCCCACACCTTTTAAGTGATGTTGCAGACCCATTCCTCAAGTTAGAGTGGCCACAATGAGAGGAATGGGTCAATACACCATTTTAAATTACATTCAAACCTTAAAATTGTGTGTTCATGTTGGTCTCAGAAATGGTTGAGATGGTAGGGGCAGCGTATGCCTCATAGAAATGGGGTTTCATGGTGATTATATCACCATGACACCACATTTCAATGAGTCATACGCTGCCCCTACCTTCTCAACCCTACTGCATAGGCAAGCTAGTGAGTGAACTAGTTTAAGTTATCGCGGTCTGAAATGGGGTGTCACAGCGATGACACCATTTCTATGAGGCACACCCCGCCTCCCTACCTTTTCTCGACTCCACCAAGATTACAAGCTAGCAGTACAATTTAAGCACGTTCATTGTACACCAAAGACCCAACAAACACTTACATCTATAGTACTCAACCCATCAAATATATCAAATCTTCTAAGAGGTTTTTGCAACAATATTGAAACCAATAGCCTCAAATTTTAGGCCACCAAATAACCCTCTTTTACAAAGGAGGTACATCCAAAACACTTTGTTTTCACCAAATCTCAACTAACAGTCACTAATTGTGTTACAAAACAACAAATTAAACCATTATTTCTTAAAGCCTTGACCTCTAAAATGTTGTGCCACCAAACCCTCAACCTTTCATGCAAATAACCTAGCGTTTATTGAAAGTCTTGACAACTGGGCTTACCAAACCTCACCAATACCTACAACACTTCAAAAATGCCTTGCACAAACTCAAACAACCATTACATGGAAGGTTCCTTCAACATTTCATCAAAACCCTTCTTTAACACCCCATTTACACAAGGAAAACAATGTAATTTTGCCTATCTTGTAATCATGGCATGCCCCTGCACCACCTTTGTCTATGCTAGAAATAGTCTTGTACAAGATGATTGTAAGTATTTTTTATGAAGCCTTGAATGACATATATTTCATTTATTTGAATGGACAAATAATTTAGGAACTAAGACATCATTACTATGCTATAGGTAAATATCGATAGAAATAGAATAAACTAACAGACGTATACAAACCTTTCAAAGGAAAAGGAGAACGGTGCGTATATCGCAAAGAAGAAATTAAAATATTTATTGAAAACAAGCCAATCAAGAGGAACTCAATCAACAAAAAGAGAACAAGATTGGTAGCACAAGGCAATTTAACGCGAAAAGATCATGGTAAGATGACCAAACACTAGTTGGAGTATACACCCTCTGAAGGCAGTTGAAGAACAGTCACCATTAAGCACAAGTGAATATGGAGGGACAATTCTCAACTACTACAAGTGAATATGAGAGACACATCTATCATAAGGAATATGGCTGGACACCATCTAGTGCATCCTGCTGAGAGTACATCACCACTCCGAGTTGAGGAACAAGGTATTCCATCATCCCCACGTGAACCTCAAGGTATGTCTTCTATTCCACCCTTGATTGAAGGTACATAATCTAGCCCACCTCAATTAAATATTGATGAAATTGCTAATGTTGAGATGTATGTACCCAGGAGAACACCACCTAGAATTTTGCGTAGAAAGCCAAAGTTTTTGATTAATATTGATGAGGATATTTTGCAACACATGGAAGGAAAGACTTAGCACGCATGGTAAGATATGCTGATAAGATTTGGAAATTCTACTTTGAAAGGCTAAATGAGACCGCAAGATGTCAACTATTTGTTGAAATGATGTGGGGTATAAAGTATAGAGACATCATGAAGACTCTTGGGTTGAGAACATCGAATGCATTGAGTCAAAACACTATTGTGAAGAATATAATGGATGCATATGAGAGTGTGGTAAGACTCATGCTCAAAGGATAATTTCACACAAATGTGTCATTACATCAACTTCGGTGGAAATCAACAAGAGAGCTCATTCATTAGAGACGAGGAACAAATTGTGAAAATTAGTAGAAAACTTCATCAAAAGCCGCTCAAAGCATAAAGAATTGAGGGCACCGATTCAAATGAATTATGGGTATTCTCGGGGAGACTCCCACAAAAAGATAAAAAATTTGTTGAAGCATTGAGAACAATAATTGAAGAGTATTTGAAGAATAACACAAGGCCATCCTCAATCAACAAAAGGATGTCACAAGGAGAATTGAGAATGGAAATAAAGGAGCCAGATTCAAAGTGATTGATATGACTCCAAACCTCCAATTTTTCACACTCATGGATTATCCTCAAATTAGTATTTGTCAAAGATTTTTTCAAATTCTTAAACCATTTTATGTCAAGATAAATCACACACGCACTACTTGTTGTTATAGACTACATGTTGAATTCTCTAACCATTATGATGTTTATCGTTCTATATGTTGTGATTTGCATACTAACGATGTTTTGCAAGATTGTGGCATAGAAGCCCCACCAAGATCTTCAAGAGAGATTTTATCAAAAAAATTATGTGAAATAGAGGATGGCCAAATATTCTACAGAACATCATGCTTGTATGGTTCATGCGAGCATTGTAGTGGCTTGCAGCGTATGCCAGTATGTTAACATATGGAAAGCACAGATGAGGTGGGACATAAACTAGTAGAGTTTAGGAAGTATAAAACTGTGGCATATGCTACAAAAGATGGGTCTCAAGCAAAAAGGTGTGATTTGGTTATTTAGAAGATTCCAGTGTATTAGTTTATGTCCATGTTTCATGACAATATAGTGTATGAGTATGCAAGGCATACCCATAGAGCCCGATGGTTGGACACACAATTCAAGCTATGCAAGGACACCTTTCCAGTTGGCAGCATAGTATCAGTGGTTGACTTTGCAGAGAACTACACTTTACAACCATAGCGTGAGGTGCAGTCATAGTATTACAACTCCACACAGGTTTCGATATTTGTGCAAATAACATTCATTCATGCAGCTGATAGTACAGAGGAACAAAGGGAGGTATTGAGGGAGTATCACTTTTATATTAGTGATGATCACACACATTCTCTAGATTTCATGCAAGGTTGCTTCCAAATGTTCTACAGTGATTTGGCTCAGAGGGGCATAGCATATGGTCAGCATATAATATGGTTAGATAATTGTGCAACACAGTTCAAGAACTCACACATATTCTACTGGTGCAGTAGGATTCATGTCATTATAGGTGTACAACATATGTGGAACTTTTGTGAGGCTGGGCATGGAAGGAGGGAGCATGATGGTGTAGGAGCATGCATGAAAGGAGCATT
>VDFB02240723.1:0-17217 GCA_007258455.2 Sequoia sempervirens
ACATTCTATTTGTGTTGATTTTACTGAAGTCCTCTGGAAGTGATTTATGGATTTGTCTTTGGTTATTGTTGGAAGTAGTCTTTGATATTATGTCTTAAGTTTCATTGATGTTGTGAGTGTGACTAGTTGTAATTTGGAAAGGTGTTTTATTGTTATGTTCATCAGTGGTTTGTTGTTGTGCCTTTTGGATTTGTCGTTGTTGAGTTGCTAGTGGTCTTTGATGTTAAGTTGTCTGTCTGGAGTTAGTTTTGTGTTATTGTTAGACGTGCTTGGTCGGGGACCCTTCCTTGTCTACTCTCAGCACGGGGGTGGTTGGGTGGAACGTGCTTCGCACCCCGTTGGTTTTCCCTTTCTATTTCAGTTATATCTTTTATTGCAGGCTTTTGGAGGATGTCGATGATCCAGTGATCCTTGTACCAGATGTATGTTATACTTCGGATGTAATGTAATCATTGATGTATTGTCTCCCACGTGTGTTGGGATGACCTTGTTGTAAATTGTATATGTGGTTATTGAGATGTATGTTCAGATAGTTGTATTTTACTATCATTTGGATGTGATGTATATTCAGGCCTTGTATTTATTCAAGAACTGTCACTTGTAATAGTCGGTTACGTTATGTTGTATCTATTGAAATATGTAACACTTTATATCTTTATAATTCCATGTATTGTCATATGTGCTTATGTTATTAATATGGATATAGTTGATGGATATGTTAAAAGATGTAATGGGAATGAATAGATTTATGTAATAGATTAATTATTGTTATCTTATTATCATTGTTATGGGTTAGTGTAGTCATGTCACTTCGTGTACCCCATTGGAACTAGTTGTGCCTCATAATACATTGTTATGTTATAATACTTAAGTATTATGTTCTTTAAAAAAAAATTGTTATTTGTTATTAGGACTTCCTTTGGGGGTTTTGCATGGAAGTGTGTGGTATCCCAAAATTTCCTTATATTTTTAATAACAAATTTTCATCAAAATTTATGACCAAAAAGGTTGATTTCCTGCTCTTTTAGGCCTAGTAGGAAAGGGGACAATTAAATTTTGAGCCCTTTCGTACAAAGGAGCCCTATGATTTCTTGGTATGTGTTGTAAAGCCCAAAAGGGTATCTGAAAATGTCTTTACATTTTGAAGTTCATGCTTACCTTGCAAGTTATGATTGAAAAACCTTTTGTGAAAGGCTACTAGAAGAATGAAGGCTTGTCAAGCAAAACCCACCATTGGATGTTTGATAGATTGCAAGATTGGTTGATTAAGATTGTTTTGAATTTTCCACCCTTGATCTACACTAAAATCAAAGACATGATCTAGTGAAGAATCACATCAAAAGGAAGACAAGCCAAATAAGGAGAGGCTCAAATGCATTTTTTGCAATGGTCTTGGACATCGTAAGGAGGTATGCTTCAAGAAGGAGATCCATGAATTGAGAAAAATTCTTCAAGATCACAATATCACTCTTCCTCCTTCTTCCACCAAATCACACCACTCTTCTTCATATGAGGAGTCATCGACAAGTATAGTAGGTATTGCCATAGCTAACATTTAGGGAAAAGGTCATGCACTAATCACTACCCTTGTTGATAGACAGGAGGGTTAGCAGATTGACTCAGGAGCTTCTCAAAATGTCACTAGTTCTCATGATCACATCCTTTGGGAGACAGTGAGACCACCATATTTTGGTAGGATGTTCACTGCCAATGCTAACATTATTCATGTAGTTGGTCTTTGTGATGTCACTTTGGATGGGGGGAAAGTTCATGATGTAGCTTATATTCCTGAAATGGCTCATAATCTTCTTTATGTTTATTAACTTGCACATGAGGGTCTTAACATTGAGTTTACATCTGAGTCAACACTCATTCAAGATGATTTTGATACACTCATTGCCTATGGTGTGGCTGATCATTAGTCACGGGTGTACAAATTCTCTCAGTTTTGGGATAATACAAATCAATAGGTTCCTGATCTAGTAGTAGTTAGATACAATATTCCTCCAATCATTGATCTATACTTGAATTGATTAGCCTTAGGATATTCATCATCCTTGCTTAGTTTGCAACCAGTAACCATAAGAGTACATACTAGTTTAGAGTCTTCCATCCCAAACTTCTTCAACATTTCCTTGAAATACTTAGATTGTGAAATTAATATCCCTTTTTTTGTTTGATTAATTTGAAGTCTAATGAAGAAATTTATCTCCCCAAATATAGACATCTCAAACTCCTTTTGCATCTCTTGTGCAAATCTCTTACACATTGCTTCATTACCTCCAAAGATTATGTCATTAGCATACACAACTACAATCAAGATTTGATCTTTTTCAACCTTAAAAAAAGATTACTATCTGTAGTACCTTTTTATTGAATCCTTGATGCAACAAGTACCTATCTGATATTGCATGCAAATCTCTAGGAGCTTGCTTCAGTCCATATAATGCCTTCTTCAATATGTAGACCATATTAATATTATCTAATAACTAAAAGCCTTTCGTTTGTTCAATGTAGACCTCTTCTTTCAAATCACCATTTAAGAATGCAGACTTCACATTCATCTAGTAGAATTTGAAATATTTATGTGTTGCAAAATGAAAAAAACATCCTTATAGCTTCCATTCTTGCAACCAGAGAAAATATCTCCTCAAAATCTACTCCTACTTGTGAGTAGCCTTTACACACAAGTATTTCTCTGTTTCTTACCACTTATCCACTCTCACTCATTGTTTTAGAATGACCACTTACTTCCAATCACATTCTTGTTTGTTGGTCTTGGGGAAAGTTCCTGAGTCTACTTCTTCACAATCTACATCAATTCTTCCTCCATAGCCTTGATCCAATATTCATCTTTGCATGCTTCAATTACAATTTTAGGTTCAAATTTGGAAAGTAAACATAGGTTTACTTGTTCTTCTATCATAGCAGCCTTTCCTCTTTTCAATACACCTTTTTTTTGTCACTTATGATCTGATCTTCTAAATAATTCTTATGCACAAACTTAGGGGTCTTATGGATCTTTTTCAAAGCTTCTACCTCTTCAACCTACACCTCCTTTTCCTTACCTTCAACTTTCTCTTCTTGTCTACAAGAGGACTCATCTGATTCATATACATCTATCATCACTAAAATTTTATGTAAGTCTTCATCCACCTTGAAACTTGCACTTTCAACAATCCTTTTCAGCCTCTTGTTTTAGCACCAGTAAGCCTTTCCTTTCTTCTTTTAGAATATCCAAGGAAGATTCCTTTATCGGATCTTGCATCAAACTTTCTTAAGATATATTCATCTCTTCTAATAAATCATTTTCTTCCAAACACTCTAAAATATTTCACAATAGGGGTTCCTCCACCATAACTCAGTAGGAGTTCTTGAACTAGTTGTCCTTTCTTTGCACTCTGTTAAGATGGAACAGGCTTTGAATTGCTTCTCCAATAAATATCCTCCATAGATTTCTGTCTGTCCTTGTTTTCCCAGAATTATTTTGTCTTTTCTTCCATAACTCTAATTTTTTGAGAGTCCTGTAGTTTATAATTTCCATTCCATGATCTTCAAAAAGTGTTAAAGTTCATTTGAGAACTCTCCATTCTTTTAGATCTCAAACTTTGATCTCATATCCATTTCATTCTCAAACTAGTAGCTTTTGGATTCCTTAAAATCATCTTAAAGACTAATTTTTCTTGAGTAAAAGTAACCCAGCCATTCTAGAATAACTACTCAATTAATAGAAGGACATATGTCACCTGAAAACTTCTAATTAGTCCAATAAAGATTCCAGATGCACCAAATCCAAAGAGACTAGGATTAATCTTTTGAATTGGAAACTCTTTAATTATTTCAATCCATCTTGCAGACAACATTAATAGGTTTTGTAATCTTTGGCAGGTCTCTCACAGCTTAACTTGAACTGATCCTCACTAGGCTATCAAAATTAATGTGGCACATTCTTCTATGTGATAGAAAACTTTCATTAATATCAGTCATAAAGAATTGACCATTTGCACCCTTAAGTTGATGAAAATTTCCATCTATCCTTCTTGTTGCAACCATAGTTTTGGAGCCTTTCCTGATCTCACAATCATTGTCCTAAAACACAAGATTATGTCCTTTGCTACAAATTTTCCTAACACTCAAAATATTATACCATAGGAAATTAACATAAAAAACATCATTTATATTATGCTTTCTGTCAAAATTGATTGAACCTTTTCCACATATCTTAGCAAAGGTATCATCACCAAAATTTACTAAACCACCTTCAAACTTCTAAAGATTAACAAAATTAATCTTATCACCTGCCATGTGATTTGAGCTTCCATTGTCAATGATCCAATTTTTTTTCTCTTCTCTAGCATGAAAAGTAGCCACCAAACCTGCTTCTGAAGCAATTTTCTTCATACATCTCTCAGAGTTAGCAGAATTAGTTCTAGCATTTAGAACCATGAACAAGAATTCATCATTTTCATCATTAGGGTAATTAGATTAATCATCAGATATACTGGAATATTCTCTAACATAATAGCTTTTCTTAATTGACTTAATTTTATTATCTTTAGGTCTCTCTCTTGAATCTTTGACACGACATCTTGAAGCATAATGACCAATCCTTCCACAATTAAAACATTTGAAAGGTAATTTACCTTTGTATTTTCCAGTACCCTTTTTTAATTTCCTCAAAAAAGTTTTCTTCCAACTCATCAATTTCATTTGGATTAGATTCCTCATTCTTCTTTTCTTTTCCAATCTTAAAAGTAGTCTCCCTTTTTACATCACTAGGACCAAACTCTCTCAACTCGAAAGCAGTTAAACTACCAAACAACTAATCTCTGGAATACTGATCTAAATTATAAAATTATTCAATAGAATAAACATTATAACTATAAGCTTTAGTAAGAGTTCTTAGTACCTTCTTTACAATCTCTTCTTCAAGTTTTCCTGGAATACCTCTGATTGAATTGATAACTTCATCTGGAATCTATGAATGTAGCATGTATTATCTTCATGTTCTATCATACTTAAGGTATCAAATTTAGTCTTCAAATTTTGTATCTTTGATTGCATGAATTTCTTGCCTCCTTCATAAATACTTTCCATCTTTTTCCAAATTCCTCTAGCAATTTTAAGACTCATAACTTTCATAAGTTCTAAATTAGAAAGATGACTCAAAAGAGTATACCTTTCTTTTCCATTTTTCTCATATGCCTTGATCTCATCATCAGTACTTAGACCATTTGTAGGAATTGTATATCTAGTTTCAATAGAATTCCAAACTCCAAATCCTAAATAAATAAGAAAACCATCCATCTGAATCTTCTAGAATGCATAATCAGATCCATCAAACATAGGATCCTCCTTCTTGTGCACCATCCTAGATCTACCTCAAGCACTTAATATTTCTTCTAAGGAACCTTTCTCTGATACCAATTGTGGAATCCACAAGACAACAAAGAGGGGGGGTGAATCAAAGCTATAAGACAAAAGATCAAAAACCCTATTAAATTTAAGATTTCATTAGTTCTTAAACCCAACAACTATTAAACCCTCATCATGCATTAGAAAAATGAACATGAAAAGTAATGTAAGAGACAGAACACTAGATTTAGGTGGGAAAACCAAGAAGAAAAAGAGGACAGATCACAATATAGTAATTATAACACTAAGAATAAATAGATCACCACAAAGGCTCTATCAATGAATCATTTCAAATTAGAAAGAGGCATAGATGCTGCTAACCAGAAAATCCACCTCAGCAATGTAAAATATCCACCATTGCTTCACCACAAGATCACACTCTATAGAATGTAGACACTTTCTACTCACTACTTTAGTCTACACAATCTCAGATTTTATAGTTTTCACTTCACATTACATACTTCACTACACAATTTTCCATAAAATCAACACTTATTTATACTATCTTCAACCTTGGAAATAATTCACAAGGTCATTTATGCACCTCAACTATGAAAATTAAAATTAGGTCAACACCAAAACATTCCCTTGTTGGAAAGGAATGAAGGCAGCCACAACACACCTTAACTCGGACCCAAATCCACTCATAAACACTACACCACACTTCCATAGACATCGAATCGTATCAGAAATTAGTGTAAATACACAAGGTAAGATAAACTATGTTAACACCATTAAACAATTTAGTACACACTTCCTTTGATCCAAATTCAACTCATGGATAATATACATCACTTGAACACAGTTTGGAATATTCCACAAACACCCTAAAATCCAACAAATTCCTTCAGAACAACTTTCTCCTAAAGAACATACTCATCTTGTACACTCATTTAAATTTTCTCATATCGTGACACATGAATCCAACCTTGTGAAGCACCAAGAAATAAACAACTCAGAATGAAGATAGATATGAGAAATATAAACTCACCCTCAAATCTGCAAGACCTAAAACCAAACTATGGAGAAATGTGGAGCAAAACCATTTCTCCCAAACATCACTACTTTCACAATTCACACATTGGTGAACATAACTTTCTTTTCACAATGATCCAACACCTAAAATTATGGATATAACACCTATTAATACCTATGAGCAATATATATGAGCCGCATAAGTAGATCTTCAACTCTGAAGAATTGTGGAGCAAATCAATGAACACCACTTTGCCACACTAAACACATTTCACCACACTATTTCCTCTTTACTTCAATTTTTCTCAAAAGAACTTTGAAAAAAAACACCAAAACACTAAATCATCACTTAGAAAACCTATACAACATCACCAACCACACATGATCATCAAAGAAACATTAGAGGTTGACATCAATAATACTAATGAAAACATAATGTAACTATTCAAAGAATCATTACAAACTTCCAACTATCCCTCAATAGACCTATTGTCATCAATGCAACAACCTAGAACTATTGGCATCAATAACAACACACAAGCTACTCGTACTTCTAACATACTTGTAGTCTTATCATTTGAAATCCTAGAAGCATACTTAGCAATTTTGGAGAGAAAATTGAAGATTCTAAAATCAGTCAAGGGTAGAATCAGCAACATTTTTACATAACTTTCATCAATCAAGTTCAAGTTTGCAAGACATCAAGAAGAATGAATCAATTTATGTGAAATTATTTACTATGATAAATCATTCCAAATCATGAAGATGTATTGAGTTATCCTCTACATGCTAGTTGCAACAATCCATTATATTTATGAGCTAACCTTTTGCAGGTCTATTAGAAATCAAGGAATCCATCAGTCAACTTGTTTGTGACATCTATTCTTCAAGGGTTTTTACATCAAGGTAACATTATCATTTGTAATCTATCAATTTCAATCAATTATTTTTGTTTTGGCCTCTACTTGACCTAGGGTTGCATGCCCTCTTGATCATCATCAATAACTGTATGTGGAGGTAGGGATACCAAAATAGGGTTTCACTTAGATAAGCCCCTATACAACAAAACCTTCCCCCTATTTTATGTGTGCAACATAGATCTGGAGGTTTCAATGGGTGAGAATCTCAAGAAAAAGAGTGAAAACCTCAATCCATAATTTAGAAATTTGAGATTTAGAAAAGGAGTCCAATCTAGGGCATAGGTCACCCTCAAAAAACCAATTCAAACTCAAAATTTAATCACAATTTCTTGTTTGTCTTAGTTTAAGATATGAAGTTGTTTTGTAACTTTTTTTTTTCTATGTAGTAATTTACATTTTTAGATCTATTGTTGTATGTCTAGTAGGCTTGTCAAGTCACAAATCAAATTTAGATCTTTCACAACACAAAACAACATAAATCGTAGAAGGTTAGCTCTCCCTTGTGGTAACAAGATAATCATCAAACCCTAGGTAATTTATGTTTAATTAAACTGAGACAAGTGAAAAGGATAAATCTGAGTTATCCTAATTGAATCTAAGATCACTTTTCATACTCAAAAAATTGGACACCACCATTTACCTTAATGATTATTTCACCTTCACAATTCAACCAACCATGATAATATTGGAAGCAAATCATGTCTCTGCACATCTAAGTAGTAGCAAAAAGAATGTTCCTATATATTTCATGTAACATAAAGTGATTTACACATGTCTTCTTTTTACATTTGCAGCTACCTCACTAATCCAATGAAACATATTGTGCAAATCTTTAAGAAGTAAGTTCATGCAATGAACTGCACATGTTGTCCAAATAATGTTTGGATATTCATCTGCAATCCTCCCTCCTTGAAATATATTACTTGAAGCATTATCCATTATTATTTACACAAGATTATTTCTCTCTACGCATTCTATTGCTTCTTGGAAAAGACCTACCAAATATGGTGCATCCTTCACATGACCTAAAGTTATCATGTGATTTGATAAACATTTAAAATTCCCTAAGTGAATAAACACATCATTAATTAGTACAAAAATATTAGTCCAACCATTTACTTATAGACATGTATATAGACAAACTCATATTTTAATGTATTGTAATATTTCCTAACATTTCTTCTCACCATTCAAAAAATATACAAAATTGTTAGAGTAATAAATATCACCGATTAATTAATTAATTAATACTCATGCTTCTATTATTACACTTAAGCTAAACTGTTTAGGAGTGCTTTTTATTTCATTATTTTATTTATCTAATTAGTTGTTTTTGCATGATTGAAGCTTCCCAATATTGGAACATGTTGTCTCATTCATTCCTAAGAGGAAACTTCTGTCATGTTCTAATTCCAACCCCATCTTAGGTTAGCTTTCATCCTTTTCATAACAATTGATTCATTGTAATTATTTTCCAATTCTCTACAATGACATATTCAATGTGGCAATTGTTCACATAATGCATATTTGATGTTTTATTAGATCTGAGTTGTTGAGCAATAATATCTTGCTTATTTCTTCATAGTGTGATAGGTTTATCATTGTAGGTGATTTTTGGAGCTGTGGGATTACATCCATCTACTCTAACATGGTATCAAGCACCAAATCTGTAGACGCCTTATCCACTTTTTTTGAAGAAATCAACTCATGCATTAGATCCAGAGTCGGAGTAAATCTGACATCATTGAGTCCAAAACTATTGGAAAATAAGTTTTCCTTTGTTTCATCAAAATTTCTCATTTTTAGATATGAGGGTTTGTCAATTTTTGCATCAGAGGGATTTCACACTATCATTTTTGAGAATTCACTTGGGACATTGATCTCCAAAACACACATGTAAAAAAGACCCTTGGATGTGCCTTAAGGTCTAAAATCTCCTATTTTCATATACCATGATAGGGTTTATGAAAATTGATTTTTAGTGTTTTTGGGATTTTCAAAAAATGTTGCTAGAAAATCCCAGACATCTATATGGATCCATGTATGGTTGCCCTAATTTTGTGCCCTATTGATTTCTGTTTTGCCTCGGTTTTCATTCCATGAAGGTACAACTGAATATTTTATTAATTTTTTAATCTTTAAATTAATAAACTATTTGGTTTAAAGCCTAAATGAGCACTTTTTAGTAAAATGGTCATATCTTGAGCATACAAACTCCATTTTTCACAAATGAGATATCGTCGGAAAGCTGGTTCTGAGCTTGATCTAGTGGTATAGGTATATTTTCCTGATTTTTCCCTTTTTACCAAGTTATAGGCCCTTGAAGTCAGATCATCAGATTTCACTTTTAGGGGCATATCTTTTGACTCAGGTATCAATTTTTTGTGATTCTTGTGACATCGGAAAGCTGGTTTAGTGATCTACATAGTGATAAAACTTATTTTTCTATATTATGCCCCAGGTACATTTTATTCATCTTTTGGTGTTTTCACAATTTGCTTAATTACTTGGATGTTTTGGCACTTGGGAATGCTCTGTTTGCATCATTTGGCTCTATTTCACATGATTTTCATGCAATAAAGTTAGTTTTCTCTCATATTTTCTATTTGAAGAGTAAATTGGTTTTCTACTCAACTCCTTTAGTTTGTGTTCCTAGAACAGATAATTATGAGTCATGTGTAATTTACACATTGTAGGTGGTTTAATATTTGCCTCTACGAGACCTCATACCCAAAACCACACCAAGGAGAGAAATATTTGGGGATATCATTAAAGATCATTAGTAAGAGATATGTTCATTGTCAATTTTGATTATGTAAGGTATTAGACACCACTGTCCTCACACACACTTTGGACTTATCTTGAGATCCATTGAGACCCCAATCTCTCTCCATACCTAAAGGATCCTACTTCAGATTGTCTCTTACCCATGGCTACTACAAATTGTATACCTATTGATGATGCTAGATTAGAGGACCTAGAGTATCTAACAGGTCTTGCATGTTCTGATGGATCAGAGGCTTGTCTCCTAGTTCCTACTCTTCAGATTGAGATTACACATGCATCATCTGTTGTTCTTGATGACATTAGTATCACCACATTGGCCCCTATGGATTCAGTTTAGCATCATGACCATCTTGGTCATTCATTTTCTGCTACATCATTGGATTCTTATCTTGTAGACACATCATTATTTTTTGAGTCTCGCACTGCAGATCTTGAGGATTATATTGAGGACATATATCTCCTCTATCTTGATAGTCAGATTATCATTATACGCCCACCATTATCAGTGCATTTAGAGGTTTTATTTCAAAAGTCTTCACATCAGTTTGGATTTGGCATCAATTGTTTCAGTTCTGACACATAGATTCTTCAACATCCTATCATGGCACACATCTTGAGACATATTGGTTCATCAATCTTCATAGGGTTTCTTCGAAATCGTCCTTTGGATCCATTTCTTCCCAAGGGGAGGAATGTTATTTTCCATTTCAGGATCTCTTTCTAGATTCTACATCAGGCATCCACCATTGAGACAAGAGTTTCTTCATTGTGGGGGGGCCTTCTAGTCTCTTTCTATCTCTCCTATGGAGACCATTGTATATGTACTTATGTGATAGAAGTTGTCTTTGGGGGGTATCATGTAATCCACCTTCTATCCTTCTTCTATTAGTGCATTACATTCTTTTATTTTCTCTCTTTTGGAGGGGAGTTTTATTCCCATGTGGTTTTCTCCCTTACTCTAGTTATGAGAGTTTCATTTATGTACATCGGTACCTCATCAGCAATTAGGGCAGGACCCATTCATGCATCCATTCATGTATTTATTTATCATAGTCTAGTTTCTCCCTAGTTCATCTTAAGGGGGGTGTTAGAGTAATAAAGTCATCACCTAATTAATTAATTGGGTCACTTTATGCTTTATTACACTTAAGCTAAACTTAGGAGTGCTTTTATTTCATTATTTTCTTTAATTAATTAGTTGCTTTTTGCATGATTAAAGCCTCTAATATTAGAACATGTTGTCTCATTCATTCATATGAGGACACTTGCCATGTTCTAATCTAACCCTAATCTAGGGTTAGCTTTCATCCTTTTCATAAGGATTGATTCATTGTAATTGTATTTCATTCTCTATGGTAGCATATTCAATGTGGCAGTTGTTCACATAATGCATATTTGATGTTTTATCTGATCTGAGTTGTTGAGCAATAATATCTTGCTTATTTTTTCAGTGTGATAGGTTTATCATTGCAAGTGATTCTTGGAGTTGTGGGAGTACATCCATCTACTCTAACAAATTTTTCAACACTTGGAGGCACATTATTGACCATCCTTATAGTAGGTTCTTTCTACAAAAGAGACCTAGATATTTTGAATGGCATTTTAGGATTGAAGATAATTCACCCAAAAGCAATATTCACATTCTTTTTATTAGTAGCATAAAAAAGTCCCAATATGAGGTTCATAGAGATAGAAGAACATGAAAAAGATGGCCTCATTTGTTGAAAATATTTTGATTGTCTTTGTAATGATTCAATATGCTTGAAAGACTCTACAAGAGTAAACTCTTAAATCAAATCACTTCTTTCTTCTTTTTGGAATTTTACCGCAAACAACTATTTTTTCTCTCTTTCCAACCCCCAACAAATGATATCAAACTCTTGCAATTGAACTAGCCTTGTTTGTTTGACAATGTCAACATTTCCATTGCCTACATCGAGAACTACCATAATTTATTGTTGAATCATTTCTAATTATTGTGACAATCTTCCACAACCTCTACTCAAATTCCTTCTTTGATTTGTTATACTCTGGGGTTTGTGGAATGAATTCTTTGTAATTCTAATATAAAAGGATGTGAAGAAGCACCATCTTTTTTTTTTCTTACATGTCATATAGAGGTATATACATTTTCAAAATAAAATATATGCAAAAAAAAAAATGTATCAAAAATTTAAATTATAAACCTTTTTACTGTAAAAAAAAATGTGTAAAGCATCAATTCCTATTCTATTTTTTTATCGTGATAAAAATAATAATTAATCAATTAATCAATGAAAGAAATAAACATACCTAATCTTGCAGTGATAATTCTTAACTCTCTTCTTCTTGTTAAACTTTTAATCAATTTTCTTTACAAATGTTGTTTAATAAATTATAATATGCCATTCATTCTTTTAATATATATTTTTTAAATTATATATAAAAATAGCTATATTATATATATATATATATATATATATATATATAGCTAAAACAGCTTTTAAAACTAATTTAGAAAAAAATAAAGTTATAAAACATATTTTTTTTATTTTAACTTTAGTTATAATTTACAATATAAATAAATTATTAAAAAAAAATCTAAAAATCTAAAATAAAATATTTAAGAGCTTAAATATTTAAAAAACCATTAATTTTATTTAATATTAATAAAATAATCTATATTACAAATTATTCAATAATATAATATATATTTCATTAAAACATAATTAAATAATTTAATATTTTTGATAGCAAAAATAAAACTATTTTAAAAAAATTCTATGTCAAATAATAAAACTATTTTTAAAAGTAGCATGCATGTGAAAAACAATTTAATCATTAAATAATTTTGTAAATGCATATTAATTTTATTAAAACATAATTAAATAATCAATATTTTCCACAGTAGAAAGCTTTTTTTTAAAATATTATACATGTCAAAAATAATGGTTAAAAAACTAATCTAATGTTTAATGTTTGTGTAATTATATGGTGAATTCATGTCAAAAGAAAGCAATGGTTAAAATACTAATTTAATTCTTCATTGTATCTAGGTTAACTCGCATTATATATTAATTTTGTAGATAGGGAAACTTTGAAAAGATGAGGGATTTTTTTTTCTGGTAACATAGAGCGTTGGATGGTTTAATGGTTTCTTTTTGATGTTCTGTTGGGTGGTCAGGTGGCTTCTTGTTGTTTTTCTCTCTTGGTCTGTTTATTTTGTTGCATTTGTTTTCGTGGTTCTGAATTGATGGTCATGAGGCTAGTTATTTGATGTTTTTGTGTAGGGATTAGGCCATTTTTTCAATCCTTTTAATAAAAACATAGAGAGTGTTGAATTAAAGAGTCTCATAGACAACAATTTTAACCTGGGTAGAATTTATCAACAACATGGATCTTCCACACTTTAAGGATACTACTTTTACCCATGTTGGATTTAATTGCATGTAGATCACTATGAAAAATAGGCCCCTATGAAAAAATTTAGAAATGTAGTTAGCAACTTGACATGTAAAATTTGAATGAGTTATCTATATTATCAAAATCATGTAAGAATAAAAATCTATAGAAAAATTGAACGTAGTTTCTAAACTAGGGTTTTTTAAAAATCTATTTAGTAGAAAAATTTGAAATTTCAATGCAATAGGTAATTTAAATCAGAAAAATAAGAAGTGGTGTCCTACCTGACCACCCCTAAACCTAATAAAATGATAATATTTTGTTATAATATTTTAGAATAAGTAGAGACCATGTCCGTGATGTGATGACATTGTAATTTTTCCAAGTAACAATTAATTCTCATGAATTTTTCATTATAACTTAAAAATATAAAACTCCTGATGTCTAACCCACCTAACTTAGTCAAACTTTATGAAATTCAATTTTTATTTTTTTAATCCTAGTGTGCAAAGCATAGAATGTGACACATGTTTCAGATTCAAAAAATGTGATACCATTTGAAAGCTATAGATGTTTTTCAATCAGCTTATTAATCAGGACTTTAGTCGTAATTCAAATAGAAAATGAATAATAATTATTTATTAAATTCAAAGTAAAGCATAATTTATATTGGTGGAAACTTGAGAATCTCCTTTAAAAACTATTTTCATTCCATCAATTTTGGGTAAAAAAAAAGTCGTCAACCATATACCCTACAAATACCCATCATATCGCCACTTTTTGGCCCATCATGATCTTGCACATACCCAATTATGTAATATTTTTTAACATTAACATTTTAGATCATTCTTCATGATCCATCATCGAGCTGAAGAAAAACCCACAATTGATTTGAATGTGATTTTTCTCTAGATCAAACTCATTTTGATAAAACATTAATGTTAAGAAATGTTACACAATCAAATCCAAAAATTGATGCACATCTCATAAAATCAAATCCAAAAGTCACACAAACTGACCATAATTAAGAAACAAATATTGAATTGTGTGAGGGGGGGATATCATAGATGCAAACAAGAGAAATGTGCTTGAAATCATAATCTAAGTAAGATCAAAAACACTAATCTAGATTTAATCCTACACTTACGAAATGAACAATTAAGACTACTAAATTCAAGAACATGTGAATGCAATACATAAACAAATGAATTTAACAACAAAATCATTACCCATCTCATATCAGAGTGTGTTCGCCTGATGTTAGATTACTTGTATCACTGCGAAACCTCCATAGTTCGTGTGCAAAATCTTGAAGAATGATGTTGATGTTCGTTGATCGAAGAAATGTTGAATCTCTAATGGTGGATGTGAATGTCGGCAGTACTTCATTGTCAAAAATGAGTTGACACTTCAATCCTTTTTTTGCAAGGAAAGAGGTTTGTTATATAGAAAATGAGATTCAAAATGGATGATCAAGATTAAACAATGTTGAATCAAGATCGACGATCGAAAGGTGTTGGGGGGATTTAGACATGAGTAGATTGTGCAAAGTAGATTACACAATTTGTGTCATGGAGGAATAGATTGGTTAGTCAAGATTTAGATTGATCAGTCAGGATTTAGATTGATCAGTCAGGATTTAGATGGCTTAGTTAGGAAATTGATTGATCAGTTAGCAAATTAGATGGCTTAGTTAGCAATCAATTGTTCAATCCAAAAGTAAGTGAGGAAAAATTGATTGATTGATTTAATTAATTATGACCTTTGAGTTAAACATGCAAATCAAGTTTGAATTTTCAGCAAAGTTGTATTTAATTGATTTGATTTTTGATAAATGTTTTGAATAGTTTGATTTAATTATTGAAATTTTGAGGAAGGCAATATAATTAAATTATTAAGTGATTTAATAATTCAATTAACTTAGGGGAATAAAGTGATTTAGAGACACAATTAAATAATTGGCATTATTTAACTAATCAAGATGAAGTAACATGAGATTAGGACTTCATTAAATAAATGTAATTTATTTAATTAGTCGAAATGATGAAATCGTGAATTAATTAAATACTGTCGTATTATTCAATTAATAGGGTTTTTAGGACTTTATTAAATAAATGAAATTTATTTAATTTGTCAAGAATGATGAAATAGTGAATTAAATAATGTTGTATTATTCAATTAATAGGGGAAATTAGGGTTTTGGATGTTGTCTGATGTTGTTTAGGGTGTGTGATAGGTGTTAGGTCAATTTTAAATGTCTACATTTTTCCCCTCTTTGATACAAAGTACTAGTTGCTTTGTTTCAAAGACTCTATTTCTTAAGATCAAGTTTTTGAAAAAAAATTATGCCCTACCATATTCTATGTTTTACCTGGATGATGGTAGGACTGTCACCTCTGAGGTTGGCCAAAATTTTTGACTTTGAGCTGCTTCATATACTATTCTCTTTAGTTCTGTGATTTGTTTAGGATGAAAAATCAGGTCTATAGGTCCCTTGTTGCTTGTTTTTTTGTTCCCTGGAAGTCCTAGTTTGAACGTAGGAAGGTTCCCTAAGTAAAATTTAGGTTTTCCTAGGTGAAATTAGGGTTTTTTTGAGGGTTAATATAGGTAATTAGTGTTCTAATTGCCTCATTTGTTCTTTGATCCTATAGCTAATTCTTGTCTCTAGATTTCCCATTCTTTCAGTTGTCGAGGAGCAATGTCAAGGATTCAGGGAGCCTCACATCATTCAGACTTGGTTCAGGAGTTTGGATGGCCCGTAGATGTCGGTGGCCCAGTATGCACCCTCTCGCTTCTCACTTTCATCTTTTCTTGTCTCATATTTCGTGTATAAAGTTTCCTAGGTCTAGTGAAGTTTTCATGATTTCAGTGCATCAACATCATTTTACTTGCACTTGCTTGTTCAGGAAGCTTGTACTTGACATAAAACCTCACCCTTGCTCAAGAACGTCACCTTTGACTTAAAAAATTTCCCTTGAAAGTAGTGGTTGCTCCAAATCCTCACCCTTGCTCTAGATCCTTGCATTTTTTTTCTATTTAGAATATTTCTTTGCAACTGCTTTAGATCCTCACACTTGCTTTAGATCCTTGCATTTGATTTTATTTCCCTTGACATAAACCATCGCCCTTACTCTAAACCCTTTCTTTTGTTGTTGTTCCTTTGCATTGGCTCTTGTTTCTTTGCATTTGCTAAATGTTGTTAGCTTTTTCCTATTTGGAACCAAAAGTCTTGTTCTCCATCATTTTTTTGTTGTTTTGTGTCATTTCATGTTGTTTTATGTGTTTAGAATGAAAACCTAACATCATGGGTTAAAATGATTGCAAGTGGTCCTTAAACCACTACAGTCGAGAGAGAGACAACCTTGGGATCTGTTTGATCTGATTGCCAATTTTGATGTTTTGGTGTGAGATTTCTTAGATGTAGTTGGGCTACATCATGTCCATTATATGCCTCCCATCCAAACTCATACAAAGATGATGACAACACTCGTGGAGTGGTGGCATTAAGAGATCTTCATTTCATTTACCTACAGGAGAGGTGACCGTCACACTTGAGGATTTGTGGAGGATTCTATGCATTCCTATCCATGGCAATCTCATGACATACCATGTTTTATGGGGTACCCATGCCATGCGATGTGTGTTGGGTGTCAGACACTTGGAGGTGCAATAGTCCGAGATTGATTTGTCTGAGTTCATTAGCAGTGTAGACCCTATTTCCCTTGTCCTTTGTGGTTTG
>VDFB02240726.1:0-14719 GCA_007258455.2 Sequoia sempervirens
TTTTGAAAATTTTTAATTTGCGCGTATTTTAAGATATTTATTGCATTTTTAGTTATGCGTCGCTTTTCATTTTGCACCGCATGTGTATGCGCGAACGACACATGTGACCGCGAAAAGCTGCATTTGCATTTTAACGCCGACTAGTTAGGCTTAGTTTTAGAAAATAACCGCATGTGTTTATTTTGTTACACATTTGATAATTATGATACGCATTTGAACTTTTGCAACGCATGTGTTTATTTTGATACGCAAATGTATATGTAGAAACGCATTTGTTGTTTAAAGACACATTTGCATGTTTAGCGACGCATTGGAATATTTAGACATGCATTTGTCATTTTGTACCGCAAATGTTATTTTTACGACGCATGTGATGATTATTAATCGCATTTGATTAATAATGACGCATATGTAATTTGTGAACCGCATTTGTGGAAAAGCGACGCAATTGTAAAAGAATGAGCATTTGCAAAATAACGACACATTTGCATTTTATGTTAAAACAGCCATTTTGCATTAGAATAGATGATTCAGGCTGACATGAGGCATGTATAATGTTGTTGCAGGTTGTACTTGACCCTATCTATACATGTGAGTGGAGACCCACGATGTTTCGATTTAGAGACAACCTACGGCCAGCTGAGCGACGAACTCTATGGCATTTGGGTTTGTTGCACATGACCGATATGCCCCAGATTAGGGCAAATCGGGGTTTGCTGACAGCACTATGTGAGCGGTGGCACTCGGAGACATCGTCATTCCATCTTCCGACTGGAGAGGCTACAGTGACTTTAGAGGATGTTTATAGGATATTGAGACTGCCGATTAGGGGCACACGGGTAGTCTATGATACCGAGAGGGGTATAGCTAAGATGTGCAGATACTACCCCCACGCTAACGTTAGACAGCTAGGGGTGGATGACTATGAGATCAGATGGTGGGTGTTGGCCTAGAGGTATAGACAGTTAGACTGTCTAGTGGCGACCTTGATAGGCAGTATAGTACTACCGGACCACCGAGGACATGGATTCCCTGTGGGATGGGGTGAGATGCTAGTAGGCATGCTCGAGTGCTGAGTTGTATATGCTTGGGGTTCGTGTGTGCTGGGGATGTTATACTTCCACCTACATGACATTGCCTATAGAGAGGCACAGTCGATGAGCTGTGGCACCACGCTCCTGATGGTATGGGCGTGGGAGAATATTGCTATTTTTAGACCACCTGTGACAGTAGATCTAGCTCGTGGAGCGCCATACACCTTTCGGTATGCGGGAGCCACCACATAGCACCATATTGGAGACACGGGCTATTTCAGACATGTTATAGACTGGATGCAGGAGTTTACATGGAGACCGTACCTAGGCTGCGAGGTGTGGTTAGATGAGGGCGAGCATTTGCCATTTTGTCGACAGACACAGTATTTGGTGGGACGGACAGTGTCCCATATGCACATCATAGAGCGGCAGTTGTCGGACCAGGTACTGAGACAGTTTGGAGAGGTACAGGATGTACCTCGAGGGAGAGCCGAGTTTGCCAGGTTGTCACGAGAGGTCCTATTATGGGGGCCAGAGATTCCAGTCGCCACTGCAGAGGTGGATATTGATGGTTTACAGGAACAGCCATGGGGATGGAGGGACAAACCAGCAGATGTAGGGACCACTCCAGCTTATGATCAGTGGTGGGCATTACACAGGCCGACTCCCTTGACAGATCCAGGGCAGCCAGCACTAGTAGAGCGGTGGGTTAGAGGTCCTAGAGGCAGACGAGGCAGAGGAGGTGGTCGAGGAGGCAGAGGAGGCCGAGGTGATGGTGGGGATGATGGTAGAGGTGGACGACATGGAGGCAGGAGAGGGAGGCGTGGTTGATGAGGACGAGGACCAGCCTTGTCACCGATTCGAGAGGAGAGAGGAGGAGAGGAGGATGTGGCCAGAGGTGGCGAGGAGTAGCCGGCAGAGGCAGTTATCCCCGACATCCCTGACATCCCAGTAGAGGTAGAGTTAGGTGTCGAGGAGGCAGTTGCAGAGGAGGCCGTTGGAGAGGAGGTAGTGGGAGAGGAGGCAGAGATCGATGCCCTTGGATTGCTAGGTGCCTACCAAGAGGATGATGAGGAGGAGGATGATCACAAGAGAGAGATCAGGGATCAGATCCTGGAGGAGATGGACGAGGAGGAGGATGGGTGAGATAGGGTCCGTCAGGATGAGACAGAGGCAGAGGTGTCCGACATTGATATATTACGAGCCCAGGTTGCCTCCTTGGAGGAGCAGATGAGAGTGTTGATGGCAGAGAGAGATGCCTACAGAGTGGAGAGAGACAGAGCCTTGATAGAGAGAGATTAGGCAATAGCCCGACGGCAGGAGACTGAGCAGAGATTCACAGAGCTCAGGTCATTATGTACAGGACCATCAGCAGCATTTGCCAGAGAGTTGGTCAGAGCCGGCAAGAGGGAGAGATACTACCGAGACTTGTATGAGGTAGAGGTTCCCTTAGAGAGACGGGCTCCTAGTTTTTCAATGGCACAGAGTAGTAGGTCCCAGACTAGGACCCACACACGGACAGTGAGTACAGAGGGAGTAGATCAGCCACGTAGAGCAGGGCCCTATGACAGACCTCCCACAGCTTCGAGATCAGCCGGTTCTCAGCATCAGTCTCCCACACACTCCCGACATGATGGCAGTGGTAGTTTAGGATAGAGATACAGTTTTGAGGTCCATTTGAGACAGTGTATTTTGATCCAATAGCCTGTGGGCTTCCATGTATTTATGATACATTATGACATTGTGATGTGATACATTTGAGCTATTTATATATGATTTTGGCGATGATTCTCATGATATGCATTTGTATTTATTGATTATGCAGTCTTGATTTACACATGTGATGTTTATATGATATGCTTATGTGATGGATGATTGTATGTTTTGTATGATTCTATATGATTATGAGATGCAATGTGATGTTATATGTATGATGTTTTTAATGATTATTTGTCTATTATGCCATGATGATCTAAATGTGAAATATGCCTATATGTATGTATGTTTCTAACATGTATGATGATGCAGGATGATGTATACCATTTTTGTGTCACAGGACTCCGTCATAATGCAGGAAGGAAGAACTTTTAATGCGGAAAGAAAGATCGACATAGAAGGAGAAGATAGAAGATAGATGTTAGTGTTAGGAATCTTCGATATTTTACCATATCACAAAAGGTATTTCACTTTATCATCATTGGGCGGGACTAATACAAATGAAGACAAACACCAGGATATGACATGGATCAAGGTGTGCAAGGTCATCCACTTGCTAATAACAGATAGTCGCAGACAAGGATTGTCATTAACTCATACTAAGGGCACAAGTTGCCCCAGTCCTTTTGTCGAGACAAACCACAGATAGCAAACAAAATAAAAGACGGGTCATGATACGTCATTGCTCCTCTAAATCCTTCATGGGACATCCTTGAGGAAACTAGTAACATGACTCAAAATCAAATTTAAAAAGACAGTCGACAGACAGCAGTCAACGAAAATAGAATTCTGATACGTCATTGCTTCTCCAAATCCTTCATGGGACATCCTTGAGAAAGCTAGTAACATGAATCCCAGTCATCAATTCAAGATAAATGATAAGATAAATAAGCCATAAAGTCAAAAAGCCAGTAAAACATTTGCCAAAACATGATTTGTTTGTTTGATTTGTTTGATTGATAAAAGGATTGATTGATAGAGCCTAGTTGCAGGAGATACACATACCGGATAAGATTGTGAGTCTGGTTTCGATGTTATGACTATCTGTATAAGGCATGACAAAGCCTGGTTTCAGAAAGACATGTATCGTATAAGACATTGAGTCAGATGCCGTTGATGTGATAACCTGTGTAAGGCTACGTTTGATTGTTTTGACCTTGTCGATTACGCAGGAAGGACGCATCCTGAATAAGACATAGGTTGATTGTTTTGATAACATCTGTTTCCAAGAAGGACACATCCTGTAGCAGACGGTTGGTTGATCAATTTGAATTGTTTTGTTTGGAAAGTTGTTTGATTTGACATAGAGACATTGCTGACTTGTTCACCAGAGTACCGCATGACTTGATATGACGTGCTGACAATTGACTGCATGTGACGATAAACCCTAAAGGACTGACCTAGTGCGGCCTCGGGGGCTCATCGATTGATGGCCTTGCCTACGTTATACACACAGAGACCTCGTAGTTCGACTTGACTGTGATCGACAAGACTGACTACAAATGGAAGACGTGTGTGAAAGTGAATGTGACGAACCCTAATGGACTGACCTAGTGTGGCCTTGGGGGCTCATCGTGTGATGGCCTTGCCTACGTTGTACACGCAGAGACCTCATAGTTTGACTCAACCAATGACCTTGTCATATAGACATATGGATTGACGCATGAATTTATATAGACAAACCTGAACAGACTGACCTAATGCCTCAGGGGCACATCGGCAGATGGCCTTGCCTACATCCAGTCGCAGAGGCAACGTAGTTCGACAACCGACAAAGACTGACAAGTGCGACTGACTCTGACTCTGTTTTTGGATATTTTGAAGTTTTTTGATGTTTTTGTGTTTTCTTAGGTCATTTTGCGATGTTCGTGGATTTTCCATGATGTTTCGTCTTCCACATAGCCAATGTAAGAACCAATATGACGCACGTCAAGTGTTTGCCCCCAGTCGAGTATAAGACCAATTGATTATGAATAGGGTAAAATGGGGGATATGAACTGCTCTCGATGTCAATCGTTCCAAGCTATGGAAAAGAATACCACTTATTAGGAATGATATATACAAGTGACGGACATAAAAGGTAAGGGATATGTAGAGGATAGTGGACTATGTACACGGATGGGGACTATAAACACGGATAGGGACTATGTACAGATAAGTGGTGTATGTACAAGATAGATTAGAATAATAGTAGACAAAGGAGCAGAGTTGAGTACACATGGCGCTTGTTTGCCAGGTTTCACCATGGTACCTATCCAAGGCGCCACCGAAGTGGTTTTCACCGTTGGACAAATGATTTGTCTTTACTATTTTCCATATTAACTAATTTTTTTTGGTGTTAGCAAGATGCCTGTTTGCCAGGTTTTCAACTTGATAACATTTTTTTCGGTTTTTCTATTTTTTTTGTATTTTTTGCTAAATAAGACAAAGGCTCCCAGAAGTTATGCGTAAAACTTCTTCAGATGCATACTATTGATTGGTGAGGACAATGGTTCACCTTCAGGAGTAGAGAGTTGGTATGCTCCTGATCCAAAATCTTCTGTAACAACATAAGGTCCCAACCAATTAGGTTCAAATTTTCCTGGTTTGTCTCTTTCTGCTTGATTCTTTGGGTTCTCCATTAAAACCAGGTCACCAATGTCAAAGTTCATGTTCAAAACCCTCCTGTTATAGCTACGATGAAGGCGATTCCGGTATGCTTGAAGATGGTCTAGTGCCTTCTATCGCCGCTCATCTAAAAATTCTAGCTCATGGAGTCTCGACACTCGGTACTCTTCATCATCAATGTGGCCTTTCAGGGATACCCTTAGGGAAGGAATCTCGACCTCAATAGGTAAAATGGCTTCAGATCCAAAGACAAGTGAATATGGGGTAGCACCAGTGGGAGTACGGATACTTGTACGATAAGCCCATAAGGCAGGATTAAGCTGTAAATGCCAGTCACGACCAGCATCATTGATAGTCTTCTTGAGGATTCTAATGATGGTCTTGTTAGATGCCTCTGCTTGGCCGTTACCTTGTGGGTAGTATGGGGTGGAAAAGTGATGTTGATATGAAATCACAAAGGTGACGCGGAATTCTGGTTCTTAAACAATGCCATTGTCGATTATGGATCGAGGGACAATTCATACCGACAGATGATATAGTTTAAGATAAATCTAGAAATCTGTGTGCCGGTAATGTATGTCATAGGAATGGCTTCAATCCACTTCGTAAAGTACTCAGTGGCAGTGATAATGAACTTGTGTCCATTAGATGAGGTGGGGTGGATCTTACCTATGAGGTCGAGTCCCCATTGGGAAAAAGGCCATGGTGACGTGATAGGACGGAGCTCCTGTGCTAGGGCATGTATCAAATCTCCATGAACTTGGCATTGGCGACATTTTGTTACAAAGACATATGAGTCTTTTTCCATAGTAGGCCAATAATAACCCAGTCTCATAATCTTTTGGCTAAGGTAGGACCGCTAGAATGGGAACCACATATACCCTCATGCACCCCACGCAAGGTTGCTTGTGCTTCAGTAGAATCAAGACATCTCAGTAAGGTATTGTCTAAAGCGCGTCTATATAGGGTGTCTCCGACGATGGTATATTTGGCTGACTTGTGGAGGAATGTTCTACGTTGGTTATTGGATAGGCCAATGGGTATGACTTCAGCATGAAGGTAATCATAGATTTCTTTGTACCAAGGGGAATCGGGACCAACGATGTCACACACCATCTCAGAATCTGGGATATTGTAGGCTGGGATCAAAAGTTGTTCTACCAAGAACTCAAACTTAGGCACATTGTTAGGAATGTCAAGAAGTGATGCAATTGTAGCCATGGCGTCTGCTGCCCTGTTTAAAACATGAGGTATTTGATGAAATTCGACTTTGTTAAAGTACTCTTTAAAACTATCTGCCATGCGCTTGTATGGAGTAAGCTTCTCATCCTTAGTCTCATAATCATCATTTACTTGCCTGAGTACTAGTTGAGAATCACCATAAACCTTCAAAACCTTAATTTTCCACTTGACCACCATGCGTAACCCTGTCACTAGAGCTTCATACTCTGCCATGTTGTTAGTGCATGGGAATACAATCCTGAATGACTTAGGGATGGAATCACCTTGTGGTGTGATAAACAATATCCCAGCCCCTGAACCATGATTTGTATGTGAACCATCAAAGTACAGTTTCCATGTTATGTTTGTGTCAAATGTGAATATGAACTCATCAGGAAAGTCTGCCACTAATGGGTGATCTGCCTGTATGGGTGCATCAGCTAACTGATCAGCAATGACCTATCCTTTAATAGCATTTCTCTCTACATACTATATATCATACTCACTAAGTATGATGACCCACTTGGCTAGTCGTCCTGTTAATGTTGCCTTACTAAGAAGATATTTCAGAGGATCAATTTTAGCAACCAGCATTGTTTGATGGTTTAATGTGTAGTGCCGCAGTTTTTGGGTAGCAAATACTACTGCAAGACAGGCACGTTCAATGTTACTATAATTTAGCTCATAACCAACCAAAGTCTGGCTGATATAATAGACTGCCCTTTCATGACCTGCATCGTCATTCTGTGCAAGCAATGCTCCGAGTGATGAATGGGTTGCTATGATATAAAGAATCAATGGTCTCCCTTCAACAGGTGGCATTAACACAGGTGGTGTAAGTAAATATTCTTTAATTAGTTGAAAAGCCTCTTCACACCTAGGTGTCCATGCAAAGGGTACTCCTTTCTTAAGTAGATGTTGAAAAGGGTGCGTCTTGTCTGCTAATTGCACTATAAATCTTCTGATAGATTGCAACCTTCCCTGTAATGTCCTTAGTTGACTGAGATTGTTGGGTGGTGGCATGTCCATGATTGCTTTTACCTTAGTAGGATCTACTTCAATGCCTCGTCTAGAAATGATATAACCTAACAGCTTTCCTGACTTGACTCCAAACACACATTTCTTTTGATTGAGTCTCACATTATAATTTCCAGCCTCTAAAAATACCTTGTCTAAAACTGTAATATTTTGCCCCCGTTCTGGATTTGATAATAAGTAATATCTATTACAATCCCTCCATACAAGGTAAACAAACACCATGAAAGATAGTAGTCATGCACTTGATAGGTTGTCCTGCATTTCCCAAGAGTCCGAAGGGCATAACATTCTTCTAGCACGCTCCTCAAGGACAAATGAAGGTTGTTTTAGTTGATCTTCGGTTATCTTGATCCGTTATATCCCGAATCCATCCATATGGACAACATCTCATATCCTACCGGCCATGTCAAACTATCATGCCCATATTAGGCAAGGGGAAGCTATCCTTAGACGGGGCTTTGTTGATATCTCTAAAATCGCAGATATGATTCCCACCGGGTTTTTCCAGGACCGGGTACAAAGATTGAAACTAACCCGTATAGTCATAGGTCTCGATGAAACCAACGCTTAAGAGTTTCTCTTTGAGTTCCGCCTGGAATTTAACAATAAAGCACTGTGGATGCATTTTTCTGTAACTTTTACTAGTTTTAGTACCCGGTTAGGCAGTAAGCAGTGATGAACAAAAGCCAAGATCCAACCCAGGCATGTCAGCATATGACCAAGCAAAATTAATCTGTCTTTGTTCAAAGAAGTTGTGGAACTCTGATTTCTCTTGTGTTGTCAATGACACT
This sequence comes from Sequoia sempervirens, assembly GCA_007258455.2. Taxonomy (NCBI): domain Eukaryota; kingdom Viridiplantae; phylum Streptophyta; class Pinopsida; order Cupressales; family Cupressaceae; genus Sequoia; species Sequoia sempervirens. The sequence goes on from VDFB02240726.1 coordinate 8,408, forward strand.
GCCAAATAAATCAATCAAGGATTCTCTTTTGTGCCTATGTTGACTTCTACTGATTCTTCCACGAGCATGGGTGACTTTTCCTGTGCAATGGGGAGAATGTTCAAACCTCCATCCTTAGGTGCCTCAGAGAGGTTTTCACCTTCGGATGCGTCCTTTCTTTTTACTTTTTCATGGTCTAGAGGTGCCTTGCGGTTTTCACCTAGAGACTCGTCCTTTTTATCTTGTTTATTCTTTTTCTCATTTTTGGGACTGGAGGGTTGAACAAATTCCCCAAAATATGCTTTATTGTCCAAGTCAATGGTAAAACCAGCTTTATGATCCCCATTAGGTATGCCTTCACGTAATCCCAGGAACTCAGCAATCGCTTCGTCACTCTCAAAAGTTGTCTAAGACAAGTGTTTCTTGTTGATCCCAATCTATGAGTTGGGGATAAACTAAGGGCATGTCATCGTCGGAGTTATCAAAGTCTAATGGGGTCAAGGTAAAGATTGAATTATTCATGTGGTCACAAAAGTCTTGTACCAAGTCCTTTTTGCTCTTGGGTTTGGGTCTAGGCGGAAGAATAGGTGGGCCTAATGCCAAGGTTTGACAATTGGAAACAGGTGGCTGAGGTTGCCAAGAGGTATGATCAAGTGATTCCCAATAGTAGTGTTTGAACCACTCCTCTTTTGTCATTTTATTTGGTGGACAAGAATTTAGGGGATTGGGTGAAGAACTTAACATCAGGTCAAGTTCTCCAAATAACTTGTCAAGATCCATGGAGGAAGTAGAGGATAGGGAATCCCACTCATAATCGTTAGAATTGGGGGAGTCACAATGATGTTGGTCTCCAGGTTCATGAGATATCTTGGTATCTTCTGAAGCACGTACTTCCTCAAGTAAGGGTGATGGAGTACTAGGAACGCCAATCTGAATCGGTTGAAACCCTAGGCCTACTCCTTTTGGCCATTGAGAAACAAATATTGGTTCCACTTTTCCATCTTGGTTTAAACCTAAACCACTTTGTCCATCATATCCTTTGCTTTTCATGATTTTAAAACCCTTTCCATATAGACTTGTAGGAATATGAGCAAGTAAAAGGGGTTCTTGATTATCTTCCTTGTACAGCTAGGAAGTGACATCTTCTGTATCTACAGCCTCTTTGCTTAATTCACCCCATTTAGTGAAAGTTGTTGTGGGGGGAACATGTATAGTGATCATAGATTTTACCCTACCTGCTATAGGTAAACCATATGACTTAGGAGGAACCAAATGGCTAACACAATAAGAAGTCTTCATGTAATACTCTCCACAACCCTTGTCTTGGATCTCGACCCTAGGAGTGGTAGGAAGTGAGGGTGAAACAGATGTTCGACTGAGCATGGACGGGTCAACATAAGAAGATGGTTTAGACGATGAGGCCTCTTGGTTGACCGGCACTTGACATTGAGGGATGTCCTTTAGATTGGTGCAATACTGGAAAGGATCAGGATCACCATCTATAGTTATTTCAGTGCCATTGTAAGGGAATTTAAGATACTGATGATATGTGGAAGGGACCGCCTTCATGGCATGAATCCATGGTCTACCTAGCAGAAGGTTATAAGGGAGGGTGAGATCCAAGACTTGGAACTTTGTCTTCATTACCGCAGGACCAATTCTGATAGGAAGTGTTACCACCCCCTTTGATTTGTGTTCTTCATCATCATAAGCCTTAGTGACAATACTCTTAGTGGTGTCCACGCATGCTTCTGAGATACCTAATTCCTTAATTAGTCTTAAAGTGCATAGATTTAACCCTGCTCCTCTGTCTACCCAAAACTCGTCTAACCTTGGTGTCATCGACAAGGATTTCTAGATGTAAAGGGTCATTGTGGTTCGTCTTATCTGTGGCATAGTCGTGTTCAGAAAATGTGGCATGATGATTATTGGTCAAGTAGCCCACCATTTCCTGGAAACGATTGACATCAAGGTCAGTAGGGATCGTGGTGTTCTGTAAAGCCTTATCGAGGATAGACCGATGCTTAGGAGAGATACGCAACAATTCCAAGATTGAGATTTTGGCTGGGGTCTTCCCCAACTGATCAAGTAGGTTATATTGTAACTTGGAAGGTTGAGGTGTTTGCTGTGATGGAGGGCCTAGGATAGTAAGCTTAGTACGACGAGTATTGACTGCACATTCAGGATTAGCATTGATAGTAATGGTATTGATGTTTTGATCAGCGGCGCGAAGGCAATGAATGATTTTGCCACTATCATAATCATGTTTGATACTCGCATAATTAGCCGACATATTGGTCTTAGTACTCGAACTGGGGACAGTTCCTTTCCCATGGTCATGTAGTGGGTCTGAGAAGACTTGATGATCAGTGTTGGATGTCTTTTGTTTTTGTCCACTAACCTCAATAATTCTTTTATCAACAAGATCCTGTATGATATTCTTCAGTTGTCAACAGTTTTGTAGGTTATGCCCCTTTGTCCTATGATAATCACATAAGGCATTGTCATCCCACCAAGTTGGTTTAAATTTTCCTGGATCATATTGTCTTAGTTCCTGCAGTTGTATGAGGTTGTGTTGTAACAATTGTTTGAACACCGACTCAATGGGTTCCCCTAAGGGAGTGAACTCACGTTTCTGGAATCTCCTTGTTTATGGACATTGAGTATTTGAGACCATGTTAGGAGGTTGATTGACAGCATTAAGCATGTTAGCAAAAGTATGAGGTCCTTGTAATGTGAGGAGGGGTCTTTCTTGTAATGTTTTAGCATCCACCACCCCATCATTGGTGACATTTTTGTTACGAGACTAGAATCTGTTTCTGTCAGTGGGGGTGTTTTGTACGATTTAGTTTCTATTTGACGTTGTCATTTTGATTTCACCCTTTTCAATGAGGTCCTTCTCTATTATAACCCCTTTTTCCACTAGTTCTGAAAAAGATATGCAACAATGTACCCTTAAATTACTCCTGAGTTTCGGATGAAGGTTTTCTTGAAACATGGTAACCTTTTGTTTTTTAGGTATCTTGACAGGACACCTACTTGCAATAGTTCTCCAACGTTGGAAGAAAGCAATGAATGTTTCACCTTCGTCTTGTGTTGTGTGGCACAAGGTTGCTATATTTATCTCATGATCAATGTGGAAGGAGAATTGCTCCACAAATTTCTCGACTAGTTCACCCCAAGATCTAATTCCAGAATCTAAACCTGAAAACCATTCTAGTGCCACTCCTACAAGACTTCATGGAAATAGCCTCATAAGATATGTGGGATCGTAAGCGACATCTTTGCATATGGTAGAAAATTCCCTGATATGTTCTACTGGATTGCGTTTGCCATTGTACTTAGGAAGATTCGGTATGACATATCTGTGAGGGAAAGGTGTCATGTACAATGATCTATCAAAAGGGAATGGGCATATGTCCTTTGGTGAAAATGATTTCTTAGTTGAGACCGACATGTTATCCATTTGCATTTGTAACGCGTGCATTTGTGTTTGCAGGACGTCAACTTGGGTCAAAGATGTGCTAGGAGGATTATGCGGATCCATGTATGTATTCTGAAATGCAAAGTCTCATGATGGGTTTTGATTGAACGTTGGCATCTGAGGTGGATTTGGATTCAGAATATTGGTAAATGTATTCTGGTCTGGTATCTACATAAGTCGGTGTTGACCTGGGTTCTATGTAAATGGATTCCGAGCACCACTCTGTGCAAAGGGATTCTGATTCAGAATGGAAGTGAATTGGTTTTGAGTTGGAATCTGTGTGGACGGATTCTAATTATGGATATGTGAAAAAGGGTTCTGATTCGGAATCGACGTAAATTGGTTTTGACTTGGAATCTGCGTGGATGGATTCTGACTACCAATATGTGAAAAAGGGTTCTGATTCAGAATCGATGTAAATGGACCCTGACTGCTAGTCTGGAAGAGCGGATTCTGATTGCCATATTGGAAGGAGGGAATGCCTCCTATTTGTGTAATCCTTGGTATAGTACTAGTGGTTTGAGCACTAGGTATGGCCATCGACTGTGGTAAGGTAACCCCGCATGCCGCTGACGCACCCGGCATAACCGCGATGGCGTATTACGCTTTGCGTCTTTATCCGCAAGAAAGACCGCGGTTTTATTGATACGCCCTCTGAGCAGCCAAAAAACCTGCCAAACAAACACTTATGGACTGTAATTGCGGTAGATGCTGATGGCATAACAGTCGACTGAGGTATAGTAGAGTACTAACAAATGGTATTTGTCCCTGTAGGTTGAGTTTGTAAGGCGTTAAGCCAACTCGGAGGTGGCAGCGACCTTCAGCTCAGCACTTCCAAGAACCGGGTGGACGCATCACGGTTAGGTACTGGTTTACAAAGAGGCACAATTCTCGTGGTCCTGCAAGCAGCCTCTGTCTCTGTAACATGTCCTTGAGTGTTTCTAGTGGTGAATTTGTCTAATAGAGTTTTATGAGGTCTTGAAGAAAATGGATTGATGAACTCGTTTGGGTTCGACATGTTTTCTCTCTCTCTCTCTCTTCTCTTAGACCTAGTTTCAACCATGTAAGACAAGCTCAATATGCGGGAAATGCAAGACTATATCTAGAAACTGTATGACTCTAGTCTATGTTTTTGGGGTTTTCTTATGCAAATAATGAATGTTCTAGGATGACACTAGTCTAGACTCTAAAGATGAAAAGTCTAAGCAAGACCCTAAAGTGATCAACTCTATAAACCCAAGATGAAGGGACCAACTGCCTAAAGTCAAACCAAGGTGTCAATTTAGTTAAGTCAAGGAACCACTGTAGGACGAAGATCAAAGACAAGCTGAGTTTCCTAACTAGACTGATGAGCTAGGATGACTCTCTGTAGGACAAAGTTATAAGATGATAAGACTAGGTTCAATGACAGATTTCGTTGACACTATGACCTTTCTAAAGTATAGATGGTGGACTACTCCTAAAGTTTGTAAAAGTGACCTTTCTAGAATTCTAATGCAAGAGGATATATACCCTAAGATGAAGGTAAACTCTAACTGAAGACAACTATGGTAATGACTAAATGAACCTAAAGGATGCAAAATTGAGCAAATCGTTTCAGGTTTCTGTTTCAAAGACTATTTGTGTGAAGACCACTGAAATTGGTATAACCGTGTTGACTGGACAGTAACTGTAAATTTTGATTTTCTGGTAATCAGACAGATGCGTCGTTTAATTTTTAGTTGCGGCTCAAAATTAACAGTTGCGGTTCAAACTGACAGATGCGACTCAGAATATACCAGATGCGACTCAAATTGAAAGTTGCGACTCAAAATATAACGCATGCGATTTCTCGAAATCAGATGTGAGCCAAACTGACAGATGCAACTCAAGATTAACAGATGTGACTTGGGATTTACAGTTGCGACTCAAAAATAACAGATGCGACTCTAAAAATAAAATGCGTGTTTCTGGTGAACAGTTGCGACTCTCTGTGAATTTTTAGTGACATGAAATTTAACTGACTCCATTCTCCGTGATCAAATTCTGACAATCAAAGACAATCGTAAGACAAAGTGTTTTCAGTTTCAATTTTAGACTCAAAGAACGTTTAAAATGATAACAGACAAGCACATCCTAATAGGCCAAAAGCCTAGGGTTTGTATACTTGGTATAGCTCACCGAAATACCCTGGATTGGTGATGAACACCTTTCCTTCTCGAGAGCGGATAGCTTAGGAATTTGGTGGCATTGGCTCCCCTCCACGGCTCATTAACATCTTTCGAGCACACTAATTCCAAATTCTTTGGGCAATGACCTCCCAAGAACTGCTATCTCTACTCAAGGGGATCAGTAGTGAGTATCTTCGGGCATGATACTGTACCCTACACTAATACCAAGCAACAGCCACAAATAGGTTGGTCTCTACAACAAAGGGTATTGAATTCGGGCATTCTGTTCGTGGGGTGTGATCCATACGGCGCGAGTCCCCTTTTGGATCCATCTCGTCGGAACCACACTCGTGATTCTTGGGGTTTCCCCAAGAACCCACTTTTATATACCAGCTGGAAGTCCCTCAGGTTCAGGGTGCTACCGGTCTGAGTCGTCCTGGGGTGAGTACTTTTTCCCACAAGAGCAGGCCCAAGTTCTAGAGTTGGTAACTATTTCTCTTACACCCAGGATCGTACGGATGCGCAAGGGGAGAGGATACTTCGATATACCAAATCGTAAGGGTAACCAGACTTGTGCTTTCGCACCAAACACAGTAGACACTTGTTAATTTTAACCAAATGAAATATTTGCTATGCTACCAAACAATCTGTTTCAAAATTTAACTAGGGTCTTTGACAAGCGTCCTGCAGAAGATATCA
>VDFB02240726.1:14819-34383 GCA_007258455.2 Sequoia sempervirens
GGTCTTTGACAAGCGTCCTGCAGAAGATATCATTAGTAATTTTCAATATTTGTGTTCGTCAATCATCCTGCAAAATCTTGTTAACTCCAAATGGCCACACGCTGAAAATCAAATATCAGTAACACGAAAATCAATTGAAAATTCTAGATTGCCAAAAGCAGAAATAAAATTTTTACAAGTCAATTGCGTCATTTCATAACTAGTCATATGCGTCGTTTCTTTTTCAGTTGCGGCTCGGGATACCAGTTGCAGTTTAGGAATTGTCAGATGCGTTGTTTCTCTGTCAGATGCAGTTCAAAAACTCAATTACAGTTCAGGAATTTCACATGCGGTTCATAAAAGTCAATTGCGGTGTAGAAACTTCACATGCGTCGTTCTGTACAAAAAATCTGCAAAAACCAAAATTAAAATATCTATAGATTCGTGAAGATGGTGTCTTCACGTCGGGTTCACCAAAATGTAACGCCTGAAAATGAAACAAGCTTTTGCACAATAGACAACAAGGAAGATCGTTTAGAAGCACACATGCAATACAATACTAAATCTAGAATGCAAATTCATACGTTAAGCAACAAAGAACATGGGAAAGTAAAAATGTAATTAAAACTAGAACAATCTCGCCAATTCCAAACGTATTTCCATGAATCATCTCGATTTCCCTTCTCCATTTTGCTTGTGTAGTATAATTGCCCTCAGATTTTCAAGTAAATTCGTGCAAGTATAGCCTAAGATAAAGATTAGCAAAATATCAAAGATTCAAGACAAAAGTGCTCTCAAAAGTTATCAAAATTCGCAAGAGAGATTGGAATGAAGAATGACAAATCAATTTATAGAAAATTGATTATTCGAATGACAGGTCAAGATCGAAAGATCAACGGACGGTTGAGATTGACTGATTAGTCATGCATTCTGTTAACTGACAGTGATGACATGAGTGATTCGAATTAGAAATAGAATTAAAGATTAAATAAATGATTTAATCTTCAGTTCAGCATTCAAAAACATAAAAAATATCTTTGCATGACAAAGATAAAGATTGATTAAAGCAACTCTCTGTTTGAACACACGCACAACACTTAATTAATTAAATAATAATATTTAATTAATATGCATGTGCACGCAAATGAGTTAGAAGTGGACGATTGAATGGTTAGACGAGGAGATTACTTGAAGACGCCACTCAGACATTAAATCAATAGTTAACTGAACGATTAAAATAGATGTCGAGTTGAGTAAAAGTGAATATTTAGATAACTCACATAATTATCTAAAATATAGAAGAATGCATTAAAATAGAATTAATGAATTAAATAATTCATTTAATTCAAGACTCGATATTTGAAGGATAATTAAATAAATAAGATTTATTTAATTAGATGACAAAGGGGATTTTAAATGAATAATTAAATAAATAATGACTTTATTTAATTATAGTTGAAGTGCGATGAAGAATAAATTAAATAAGGATTTATTTAATTTGACAAGAAGAAGGTTAATTAGTAACATAATTAAATAAAAAGCGTTTATTTAATTAACCAAGAAGAATACAGAAAAGTGTGAATTAATTAAATAATTAAGATTATTTAATTAATAGAAGAATTAATAGAAGATGAATTAATTAAATAATTAAGATTATTTAATCAATAGAAGAATTAATCAAGGTGAATTAATTAAATAATTAGATTGTTTAATCAATAGAAGAATAGAAGATTATGAAGAATATTGAGTGGGGGCTTGGAGCCAGTTAGGTGTCCTGCACCTACAATGGATATATGGCCTTGTACTTGATACGTTTAGTTCAATATTTGTTTGTCTTTGCCTAGAGCTTGCTACAAATTGCAAATCATTGACTATCTTATACAATGGATTGTGTTTAGTTATCTCAGCTCTGAATGGTTACATTAATGTCTATGAATAGCCAATTCTAGTTGATATTATCTTATCATGTTGAGCTATTAAGTGAGATCATCTACTAGTGTTAATATTGTTTTATAATAATGAATGCGAGAGGTTGTAAAACACATTAAAGGGATCACCTCCACGGTCATGCGAGGCAGAAGTGTCACGAGGCTTTTAAAGTCCTCGTCGAGTTGGTCCTAGGTCCTTTGACTTTTTAATCTTTTATGATCACATGAAATATAAAACACACTAATTTCAAGGTTGTTAACATCACTATTGAAATGTTTTAATTTTTTGACCTTTCAAACATTAAAGAGTACATCATTAAATTAAGTATGTAATGGCATAAAAATTAAAAACATCATGAATTAATTATGTAACCACATAAGTCAAATATAATTCTATCAAGAAATTAATATCAAATAGATAATATGTCATAACTTATACATTTCAATGTCATTGATCTTCTTCTTCATCCAACTCTTTGTCGATTATCATCCAATCCAGATTTGACATTGTAAGGATTGGTCATATCATCATCATCATCATCGATATCAGTTTCAATAATATCATCATCCACATAGATATCATCTTCATGAACATTAACTCCTACATCATCATGATCTAGTTCCTCCTCTTCGACATCTTTGTTAGGGACATCATCAACTAACTATTGATCCTGATCATCATCTACATCATCTTCTAGTTCTTGGTATCTTCTTCCACCACATTATACTTTACCGGCCTTCCTTTTGGATCATGTCTAACAACAAATGACCAACCTAGTTTACGGAACCTGCGAGTAAATACTGCTCGTGGCTTGGAAGAACATAGGGCTCATTTCATTTCCTTGATCAACCTTGTATTAACCATGGTAAATCCATTATCATGTTCAATAATAGTTATCTCAAGATCATTTTCATTCAATCGTAGCTTGTACCATAGGACGACAAACTTAATTAATCTAAAGGACTTAAAGTCACACTCAAGTATATCATCAAAAAATACCATAGTATCGATTTTTTGAGACTTCTGGATGTATGTAAACTTCTAGATGGAAACATTAGTCACTGAGAAGGCTCTTGATTATACGAATCACAAGTTTCTTCATTTCATCCAACATTTTGATTCAAAATTTACAACCATTGCACCACATAGCCTTGGTGTTTCACCTCTAAAGATATCCAAACATGTAAAATTATTGCAATATGGAATGGGTTGATAGAAACATATTTATTCTTGGCCGAATGTATGCAAAGAAAACAATTTCAAGATATATATACATCAATATACTTGAAAATAATTAAATAATATTGTGATTAATATATTTATACGTACCTGTTTATCTCTTAAACCATATGCTAGATCAATTTCCCTTTGTGTAACATTGGAATCTCCATTACGATGAGCTTCTTTAACCAATGAAGCCACACCTTCCCATGTTAATGCGTGACTAGATTGTTGACATCGTTCAATCCATACCGTCATCCAATCAAGATTGTTGGCAATGTACAAATGTAGTGCATCCCACTCTCGACCAACTGTACCAAAATAAATTGAAATTCAAAAATGACGTATAATTAGTTAAATACCACAGTATACGACCTTAATTTATAATTGATGTATATTGAAGATTCAAAATTAAATAAGTACAATATACATAAAAACCATATGTAAAATGCATTCCAATTAATCTCCATGACCATCTTATAATTACCTCTCACTTTCCTCAATCTACCTTTCCCCAACAGGTACTCTCCTTCAAATTTTTTAATAGAGTTGGGATCCCAAATGCGATCTACATAGATCTTTGCTACAAACTTAGGAAGATATTCACCAATGTGCACCATGGTTTGGTATACCATATATCCCTCCACCATAGAACCCTTAGGATGTGCTCTTTGTCTAACCAAATCCTTCAAAAATTTCAATTGCCTCTCAACCATCCACATTGACCTTGTGTGTATAGGTCCACACAATTCAATCTCCTCAACTTGGTGTATGAGGTAGTGTTCTTGTACATTGAAAAATGTTGAAGGTAGACACTTTTGTATTTCACACATTATATGAGAAATTTTTCTGTTCCAATAATTTATATCTTCTTTATGGATTTCTTTAGATGATAGCCATCTACAAGTGATTCAAGACACAAATATATTAACAATATTTAACAAAAATATACAGTATATTACATAACAAGTAAAATAAATGGCAATTATAAGATGTATACAATGAATTTAACAAATCTTGCTACTTACCTCATGTATTTTCCAAGATCATATATAACTTGCTTGACATTGTTGTCAAAGTTGTCTAGGAGAGATAGAGGTAGAATGTACTGCAACGATTATAAAATGATCTTTTCATTATTTTTCCAAAAGTAGTAAACACAATACACTGAAAAATGCATGCATTATACAAGTGTATATAATATACCATAATAATTACCTTAATGAAGGTATTTCAATCATGCGTTTTCATCCTTGGCCCAAATTTACCTTTCTTTGTTATTATATTGTTTATGTTTGCAACAAATCCTGTGGGAAATCAAATTTTTTATGACTTCTTTTATAGCATTGCTTTGTTGCTCTATTAATAACCAAGGAAGGGTACTTATATTAATTTGGTCTCCATCACTATTTAATTGAATGAAATTTTTCATTGCATGATTGGCTTCCTGAATGTCACTACAAATTTTGACATTTTTTTCTTTGTCATGCCTTCCATCCAATGTTTTCCATAACGTTTCTGTTATATTCTTTCTGATATGCATTGTATCAAACAAATGCACAATTTGTAGCTGCTCATAGTAGCGAAACCTACTAAATTGTCTGGGATAACTTTTCAGTCCCTGTGGAAGCCAACCATTAATGCCTTGACGACCTTCATGAAGCATATAAGTTAAACAAATTAACAACGACAATCATTGTCAATTACAACATGAGTAAAACACACAACACAAGATAAAAAAATATAAATCAAACATCATATATGAGCAGATAAAAATTTGATTTGATGTATAACCTTGATGATCAAATTCTATTATATTCCAACTTCCATAGGCAAGGTGTCATTCTTTATGATTTTGATGTAGTCTCTTCTTTCCCATTGAAAAGATGTTTTTCAGTAGTTCGAGGCTTATGATTTCTATGGAGGAAGTTTCTATACTCATCAAACACATGCTTTCCTAAACTTGTTGAATGATGAGATTTCATCTTTGGACCACAAATTGGACATGAAAATTTTCCCTTTGTTTGAAGACCTGCAAGATCATATATAATTGGATTAAATATGTCAATTTTTATAATTATATATAATGAATAGATTATTTTAAAAACATGCATGATGTCTACATCATAAAATTAAATATTGTTAAAGTGCATTTGAATGTTATAACATACCACAAAAATGTGTTAGCCCTGGGGCATCATGAATTGTCCATACAAGCATTGCATGGAATTGAAATTGTCTTGTCTTATTGGTCCGAGATGTCATACATAGTGACTTCATTCCATAACTTTAGTAACTCGTTGACAAAAGGCTCAATATATACATTCATATCTTTAACTTGGTACTTATCTAGTTGAATGAACATAAACATTACATAATTATTATAACCATTTTACTGCAATATATATAAATTAATGTACATGACTATTGAATGAAAAATATAAGTCATTATGCAACAAATAAGACAAATGAGATGCTACTAATGCTAAAGAAAAATTGATGTAAACAAATACTTGGAACAATCATCGACAACATTATGTGCTCCTCTTTATTGACATCCATGGAGGAATGTTATTGTTGATAACAAAAACAGGCCACACCGGAGTAAATAGATCTCAACTCTCCAAATGGATTGACACCGTCTGCTCCCAATGAAAGCCTGAGATTACGAGGTTCTTCTTTAAAGTGTGGCCATTTTTCCTCCATGTCCCTAAATGCAGAACCATCCAAAGGCATTCAAAGAATGTCATTTCCACTTCTATTCCATGCATGGTAATCCATCAATTACGCTAAACTTTTGCACCTAAATAATCGTTGCATACGTGGAATAATGGGAATATAACGAAAAACCTTGCGAGGCACCATTTTTGTTAGTTGATCTGTTTGATATCTATTGATATGGCATTCTGGGCATTCTATTGCAAATTCCTATTGTTTATGATATATAATATGATCATTGGGACATGCATCTATTGCTTGATACCCCATTCTGATATCTTTCATAATGGCACATAAATCTCGGTATGAGTGAGGTAAAATATTTGATGGTGGTAACAAAAATTCTCCAATAAATCTACAACAAAAAATAATTTGTTCATATAAAGAATATTAATGGTACATATTTCATCCTTTATTTATTAGTGATGAACTAACAACAATTAAAATAGCTAAAAAAAGATGACATATATGACATATCTTAACATCCGTGAGATTTCTATGTTTGATAACCCATTCATAACCTTCAAGTTCAATAACAACAATACAACAGAGAGAATAGTTGTTTCAGAGCCTTCATAAAGGGGCTCGTATGCCTTGTCAAGTATACGTAAATCATGAACATCATCAAAGTCATCTTGATCATTATGATCAGCTCTTCCACTAAATGTGGCATGAATCAATGTATTCGTACCATCATCTTCAACTATGTTTTTTGGTGCATGATCATCTTCTTCCATAGGATCATTAACTTCATCTTTGATATTCACAGCTCCATGTTCGTCCACTTGCAAAACCACATTCTCTAGGTCGTGATAATCCATATCATCTACCCTAAGGCAACCCACCTTTATAATAATGATAGACACAAATAAACCATGATCATGATCAAGTGATTATATATATATATATAAAATGTTAAAATGATATAAACATTTACAAATTCAATCAATATAAAACACATATAATGAACAACTTACCAATGGATGATAATCATGCTCCCCTTCAACGCGGACTACATGTTTTCATAATGTTTTTCAACAAGCAGATTAAAATTGCCTCTGCCTTTTAAGCCTTTGCACTATTGCAAGGACAATAATATTTCCTATCAATTCTTTCTTCTAATCTATCTACAATCTATCAAGTGTCTCTTCATTTTGTTCGACTAATATTATCCTCGACATGATTTTTCTTTTACCAAGCTTGACTATTTAGATCTTCAAAAAATATCAAACTCACACTCCAATAATTTTTATTCATAGAGAAAATATAATCTAGTAATTGGATATTTTACACCAAAAATTTGGCATGCAACCACCCTTGCAAAAGAGAAGATAGTCCGGTTAATGAACCCAAAACACTTTAAAATACTAATTCCAAAACTTATTAAATTCTCGATTTTACTATGATTTCCAAACCTAAGACTCCTAAAATCCTAATACAACTCGATCACAAAACTTCCTACAATGATGGAGGTAGCGAGTTAGTAAGAGCAAGTGACCCATTCCTAAGGAGCAACAAGTCAGAATCATCATTGCTAATGTCAATACAGATTTATTCTTTTAGTTAAAGATGCAATGTGTCACTTCTTATGACGAGCTTATCCCTAGGGCCCTCAACATTGAGAGAGCCCTAATAAAAAATAACAGAAGCATTGGTAAGAGCATGATTAGGGTACAAACCCTAGGCCTCCGTAGAAACATGAACAATAACTATAGCGAATTAGTGAGGTTGCAATACCAGAAAGATTGATACATTGTAGGTAATAACAAAATCTTGCAATCTAAAGATTGTAGCCAATAACAAGCACACTATGTAGCTTAGTGACATTTGTAAATGCAATCTACGGTAAGAAGAATGACAGTCACTTGAGATGTGATAGCCAAAAATAGGCCGAAAAGACAAGATAATAAAGCTCAAACCTTGCATAGTAAAGTGGGAGATTTTAATGTTGGCTCTCTTACCCCCTTGCTGACCTTAAGGGTTTTTCAAATGCTTTTGGTAGTGTTAGACAAGGCAAATGCAATCAGGGAATGACTGTCCAAATGAAGTAACAGTGGTAATCATAGGTTCAATGTTTCTTCTTAGCCATTAATATTGTATAATGGAGGTAGTGGATTGCATCTTTGAGCAGTGTTTTGAGACTCAACAAAGATGGGAGAATAGTGAATAATACCTTGTGGACTGTGAAGCAGTGTCAATAAGGTTGAAGGATCTTAAGAACTACAATACCATGAAACAATGAGTCCCTTGTAGTAAGTAGGCAGTCTATAGGGCATAGTTTTATTTTATAGAAGGATGCTCATGAAAGTAATCTTCAAGTGATAGTGAGTGAGTTGTTTGAGATTGTAGCTGAGGGTGCAATACCTAGTCTTAAAGAAAGTTAGCAAAGTAGTAAATGTCCAAAATAGAATCGTACACAACAAACAATTCACAATGTTATCTTCAATAATTCCTTGAGTTTGAAGACAAAAATCTCATTGTATCTTCATGATGAAAGTGGTGACCTTAATGGTCAATCACTGGAAAGCATGATTTTAAAACATGCTATTGTGCTTATGGAGGCAAAATTTTAAGCAAGGCAGTGAGTGGTGTTTTGGAATAATGGCAGGTATGAAGGACTTGCTTTGTATGCATACTATGCAGTCTAGCTTAAGACAATGTTCTTAGAAGAGATTGAAGGTGGATTATGGAACTCAAGGGTTACCATGAAAAGGATTAAAGCAAAGACTGAAATCTATTTAAAAGCCATGGTCATGAAGATATTAAAGATGTCACATACAAAACCCTAGTAGCTGGAGTAATGAATACGGTTCCAAAGAGGATAGTGTGTTGGGGCGGATTTAGGAGATCTCCACATTATCTAATTACAAGGAAATACATCATTTATTTATTTTTTTAATTAAAAGAAATCATTCTAAACCCTATATAAGATACATTGATACTTCAAAAGCCTCTGAAGGAATTTGAGATTATGCAAATATATGTCAAGTAACATTCATAAGGTTTAGAAAATCTTGATCACTCTCTAGAATATCCCATTAAACATGAGTTGTGCTTGAATGCACTACATAATTGATATAACACAACCACTCTACATATCAACCAAAGTTATAGAATCTTTATTATAGCAAGAGGTAATCACTCTTCGATCATGCTATAATTAAATCCTAACCTGTTAAACTTGTGACAACTTGAATGCACCCAATGATGATTGACACCTACATTATACAACCTGAATTAACTACATTATATGAGTGCCTCGATTTCTATCACAACATAGCCACATTAAACTTGAGTCACACATGAATGCATCCTCAGATTTGTTATAGCACAATTGTGCCACATGACCAATAGAGTTATGGATCACATAATTACAATCACAAGAATTTGTTCCTCGCCAGATCTTATGGTGATTCCACACAACAAAATCTGACATGAAATTCTCAAAACTCTTAACCTCTAAAAATGAAATCCGATGAGGTGTTGCTTTAAAATATGATTTTCAAACCTAGAACTACAAATCTGACTTCACAACCTGAATTTACAAAAAAGACAATGACTACCCTCAACCGGCGATATCTTCTTGAATTTTTCTGATTTTTCCCAAGAAAATCATCCTTAGTTCTCCACAAACTGTCTCAAGTAGAGCAAAACACTGTCGCAATAAATTAGGCGCGAACTCACTTTTCTTTATGTCGGCCACAATTTGATTTTTTTAAATTTTTCATGTTTGTCAAAAATTCGATGAAAATAATAGCCGACATTTCGATGAACCCCAGGTTCGTCGAAATTTTGATGAACGTTGGGGATAAACTTTCAAAAAATTGGAAATTACACATCAAATTTTACAAGCAACCAACAAACATCGAATTTTACATATTTCGTTAGACAGTTTCGTCAGATTTTGCAGTCAAATGTATTAGTGGGACCTAAGTTCCCAAGTTGCATTCATAATGATGGAACATGTATGAATTTGGATAGAAAATCATTCTGCATCAAGTAAAAGTTTAGAGAAAAAGGGAATAGTGAAACCATTTGCATGTTAATGATAATTGCATAATAGGTGCATCTTGTTGGTGAAGCCTATAGTCCCCAACTGTATTGTTAAGTCTTAAGAAATCATGTAGATGTTAAATTATTGTACCTAGATTCAAAATGCAAAATGTTAAATGTATGTTGAAGCGATAATGTTGCATACCTTGTCTTGAGTAAACATTGTAATGATATTGCACTGTGTATAGGAAATAAATGTGGTTAACATATGTGTGTAGTAAAGTGATTTACCACTTAATAATAGTGAATGTGAATGTGAGAGTTATTTGGCATTTTTGATTTACTCCATGTAGCACTGTGATATATTGTATGGATGTTGGGAGTATATGTTCTTGGAAAGTTTGTGTTGACCTTGCATAATTAGAGGTGGATAATGGTTTTATTTTGGTAAGAGGAAATTGAAAAAAAAAGTACTCCTTGTTATGTGAACATCCTATATTAGTGCTCATGTTGAGTGTTGTGAATACCCTATACTTGCTTTATGTGCTCATGGGATGGTGAGGCTGGGTACCCATCCATGGGGAATATGTTGTATTTGAGGTGTGGGATTAACCATACCTATGTGTGCTTCTATGTTTGTTACCTGATTGAGGGCCAACCCACGTGTGGTTGAAATTTATATATATTTAAGAGTAGCCAAAAGTTAGTTTCGTAGAATCTCTTCTTTTGGTTCTCTAGTCCCTCAATCTATGATGGGGTAGTAGCAGCAATAAAATTTTCTTAGGTAGGGTGTGCACCGTACGCATATTACGACACAGAGCAGTCTCAACTCAACTAATCCCAAGGAAAGTACTCACTACTTCCCCTTATAATGGATCAGAGTACTTGATTCATATGTGCTAGCCTAATCCCCACAGTTTTGAGTACAACTTTGGTTTGTTAGTATTGCCTGGCTATCCATAGGGACATTGAGCTAAGATTTCTTGGTCAGTTGCAGGGGAATTGAGCTAGCATTAGCGAGTAAACCTCATCCATATGAGAGGTGAGGCTCAAGTAGCCCCATATTGATATACTCATGTATGCATTATATATATATATATATATATATATACTGTGTTGCTGGTGGGAGCGAGCTGGGCTTGAGGACATGATTCCATGTGCATAGACACATGAAGCTACACTATGAGATTGTGTTATGATAGCCTACTTGTGTGATGAGTGTAATGGGGCCTCATATAGTTGTATAGGGACAATCATGTTGCTCTCGACAGTGTTTATGTTGGTTGGCATATGGGTATGTCCTATCCATGTATACCTTTGGCTACAACGAGTGCCTGTGTGTACCTTTTCCATGAGGTATCGTTATGTGGGGTGTGTTCTACACGTACCTACTTCCATGGAGCCATAGATAGACTGCCATGCAGCATGCAACCAATACATGCCTTATTTGGCTAGCATATGACCATGTTACATTGAGATGCAATGAAAAATGTGGTCGAGGTGCACATTCCATGCAGGTCACCAAGGGGTGCATGGGCCACTTGGAAAGTCCATGCTGCATGAGAATGTGATGTGGGATATAGCTGAGGAGTACACCTCATGCCATGTGGTTGGTGTTCTCACTCTGCACCACGAGGGGCTATTGCGACAGTTAGACGTCGTTGTTCCCTCCTCCCTTGTTTAGTGGCTAGTTTAGTCACATAGTTATGTATTGTGCCATTTCAAAGATTGTGAATCTTCTTTTGGTTATTGATGAATTTTATTTTGATTTTGAGGACCAGAAAAAATTTGATTTATCTTGTTTGTAATGGTTTAGCCACAGATTGTGAAATTTCTTTGCACGTGGCTCTCATGGTTACATATGATTTAGTGTTGAAATTGCACACATTTCTTGCTTTTTTGCTGAAATTGAATGTTTATTTGATAATTATTTATGATATTTGGTGGATAAAATAGTTTTCTATTTGTTGTTTTCAAATGTTGGTCTTGTGTTGTAATGCGATTACTCATCGGGAATGGGAGATTCAGACTCGTTTGAGTGTATATGAGGAAGTAGACGCTGGGAACTTTGAGGATGGGGGTATGTGAGGCTATTACACAGCTAGGACCCACTACCCACCTATGTTTGATGACTATCTCTTAGAGGCTAACCACCTTATACAACAAGGGATGGGTCATTATGGTCTTGTTTGGATGGTCTCACCATGTGTGTGTGGCCTAACACCATCAAACCACTGAGTGTGAGGTATGGATTATGTGAGATGGATATTGGCTCTTGGCTCATGGTTAGTATGCTACTTACTAGAATCCAGATGGACCCTTGTGTAGCCTTGTGATGTGATTCCCAGTGATGTAAGTATGTATGTATGTATAAATGCATGTTTCATCTTGGATATGGTTACATATGAAAAGTTCAAAAATTGTCGTATTGTGCTTTAGAAAGTATAAATTGTTATATTTTGTTGAAAATGATGCCAAATATGTTCTAATGTGTGAGATTGGAAGTGTGTGGAAAAAAAATATTGTTTCAAACAATGGTGTTTTGGAAATAATTGAGTGATTATGCATCTTCTTTACCCTATTCTTAGTGGAAATCAATGTGTATCTTAACCTATCCTTGAATGAATGTGGTTGTTAAAATAAATGCTTATTTTGAGAATTGTGACACATGTGATGTTAGCAAGATTAACCATGTTATTTTGTTTCATGTTGAGACCTTATGAGTAAGGCATATATGTGAATTTATTGATAATGATTCTTAGAAAGGTGAATGCTAAAAGGATGTCCTTTCTATTTCATTTAGTAATGAATGATATATATTATATTTCACATCTTTGGGATGAAGCACAATCTTTTAATGTTGATTATTAGATTTTGAGTACTAATACGTGACATGGCTGCATATTGAGTTTAGATGACTTCCAGGAGTAAGTCAAATCTTAAGGAGGGATGATGTAACACCTCTCTAACTGCAGCTTGGGTATGATAACATTTTGATTTTGATTTGGTATTCTAACTGTTAAATGTTGTTATAATGAGATTAGAAATTGATGATTATGGGAGAGGTTATCATGATTAGTTATTATTTTGGATTACATACTTATATGTTTATATACTGCTATCATTGCTTTTGTATGGTTATGGACAGGAAAGGGATGATGTTGTAACACTCGTATCTGAGAGGCTTACAATATCATGACCCTCTTCTTGATGATTGATATTGCTTCGACTATATGATATATGTTATATGCACATGTACGTTGACGTGTGATTGGAGTGATGCAGGTACTGAGTATTGACTCTGCCTAGATCCACAAGCCCAAGTGTACTCGTATTCCTCAATGGTGGTTATTGGAGGTAGTCACAAGCCAAACGGCCCCTATCCTATCCCTCTGTACCTTGTTAGTGCGATATTCTTGTATTGTTGTTTTATCGTTTGGTTACCTAATGGTAACATCCAGAGCACCTTTCGGTCACATGTGGTTTACCAATATGTTTTGTTGAGGTATTTTGTCATGGTTTCTATCAATTTATTATGTGGCTATATTTTTCGTTGTCAATGTTATGACATGGTTTCATATATGGTATTTTATAGTGTTTTATTGATTGGAGATTTGAATGGTTATATCCTTGAGGTTTAAAATATGTTATTTTAAATGATTTTATTAATCCTTTTTGTGAGCTTTTATAGTCTTATTTAAATCTTATTGGGGAGCTTATGTGTATTTTAATGTTGGATTTAAATTATTATTTTTATAACAGTACGGGGGATCACATTATTGACATGCAATCACATAAAAGAAACATGAAAGAGAAAAACAATGCAAAAGAATAGAAAGGAACATGCGATTCAACCTGTTAGTAAGTCATCTGCATACCAATCGTGTTCATCATATGTAGAAGGTGGAAAATAGCCAAAGGGACAATGAAAAATGCACTACTAGGAAAAGCTATCCAATTCTTATCCCCATTGTGTGCAAGATAATAATGATCTAAGGTAGGTGATGAGGGAGAGCTCCTTGCATCTTTAAATGATTGGCAATAAATGTAAAGCATGTAATAGTGAGAATACGATGATTCTACAACTATTACATGGCAAGGAGCGAAAGGGGTCCCACTTTAAGGGACTATTTCTATGATATCAAACTTTTTAAATATTTATTTTAAAGCATGAAACTCATTGGTATTGTGTCCAATAACTCTATGGTATCGACAATGTGGGTATGTGCAGGATCATCATGGAAAAAATAGGCCCTTAAGTGGCAATTTTTTTTAGGAAAATTAGAGTTAGGAAACTTAACGTAAAAATTTGAATAAGTTATCTATATTATTTCAAAAATATGTAAGAATAGAATCTGTAGGAAATTGAATGTAGTTTCTAAACTACTAGGTTTGTTTAAAAAAATAAAATCTATTTGCTAAACATTTGAAATTTCAATGCGTGGTACTTAAATTTCAGGAAAAATAAGAAGTAGGTGTTTTTCTCACCACCCTAACCACAATAAAATGATAATTATTTTTATAATATTTTAGATATAAGTAGAGGACTCATGCCCCGATGTGATGCATATATTTTTGTAATTTTTTTCCAAGTAAATAATTAATTATGAATTTTTTATTACAACTTTTAAAAAAATATAAAAACTTGTATGTCTGACCACCTTAACTTGGTGAAAACTTCATGAAATTCAATTTTTATTTTTTTAATCCTATAGTATACAAAGCATAGAATGTGATGCATGTTTTGGATTCAAAAACTGTGATACAGTTTGAAAGCTATAGATTGTTTTCAATCAACCTATCAATCAGGACTTTAGTCATAATTTGAATAGAAAATGAATAATAATTACTTACTAAATTCAAAGTAAAGCATAATTTATATCAATGGAAAGCTGAGAATCTCCTTTAGAAACCCTTTTCATTTCATTAATTTTGGGTAAAAAAATAGTAGTCAGCCACATACCCATCATATTGCCACTTTTTGGCCCATCATGATCCTGCACATACCCATGTGATGTGTTTGTATTCTTAGGACTTGGATATAGATATTCTCTTATGGGTGGTAATGTAATCAATCCTTGGTTTAAAATTATTTGCAAAATTCTTTCAATGGTAGTTGGTGGACAAGGGAATTTTAGTTTCTTTAGTTTGTAAGACCTTCATCGCATGCTAGATTCACCAATTTCTCGAGTTGAATGTCAAGGAGGACGACTTAAGAAAATCCTATCATCCTTATCATCGTTAGAAGGCATTGGTTGTTCTTTAGGAAGGAGGATATTCATGTCGGGAGGAGGATCTTGATATCCTTATCCCTTATTATCTTTAGTCAGTATTTTCTTTAAGAGTTGATGAATTTCATGTTCACTTGTTGTATCACATCGTTGTTTGCTTAAGATCATGAATCCTTTTCTATATGTCTCTTCTAGATTGATGAGAGTGTTGGTCACTTTGTTAACATAGAAGGTTGAATGTTTGCTTGATTAGAGGAACTAGGTTCACCTATTGTAGGGAACTTAGGATCAACTTGTATCTTAGTTTCAAGATGTACATAACTAAACATCTTGAGTGGTGGGATGATAGCGGGTGTTGGTTGTTGCATGGATGGATAAAAGGATGCATTAGTTTCAAGGTTATTAAGGCAATCATTTAGGAATTTATTCATTCTGTCATCATCTTCTCCAATGATTTCAACATCACGAGGAGGAAATGCATTAGAGTAAGTTGAATGTCATTAGGGTCATTTCCAAAAGTACAACTTGGCACATCCACTAATGATTTCAAGGAGATCCAAAGCTTACCAAAGCACATATCCATGATGAGATGCAATGCAAGAAATTAGAATTGAAGGTCTAAATGCAAATATGAGATTATGCGATGTATGTATTGAACCAAATGAAGCTAAATGCAATGAAATGATGAAAATAAAAAATTTGCAAACTAAAACAGATAACTAGCAGCAACAAACAAAAACACGAAAATAGAGTTTTTAATGTTGTAAAATGCAGTTTAAAATATGAAACAAGACTAAATTTCCTAGAGGGGCGTATGAGTGCTAATCAAGGTTTTTACGGGTTTAAATGTTGAATAACAATCACCACAAAATACCCAAGATTTAGGAAAATTCACCTATACTGAGACTAAATTGCCCAGAGGGGCATATGAGTCCCATATTAGGGTTTTTACAAAGATTTCAAAAAATTCTGAGTAAAAGTTATGCTTTCTGGTTTGGATGATATTAAGGCTAAGTGAAAATATAGATTTCAAATGATATTCAGTGCTAAAAGATGCAAAAATGCAACCTCTATGCACTTTCACAAATTCAAGATTTAGAAACCCTAGAATGCTAATTAACTAATACAAACCCTAATGCAAAGATAATGCAAGCTAAATCTAGGACTATGATGCACTCCAAATTAGAAAATGAAATGTTTTAAATCTAGGTTCACCAAAATGGATGGAAAATTTTCTCTCTATAGTTTAGGACATAGAACAACAAGTTTTCTTCTCTTTTCATTCAAGGAAAGTCTTAGAGATATCAATCCAAGGATGGAATGAGGGGAGAGATCTACAATAGGGTGCCCTAGGGTATGATCAATAACTAGAAGGGGGTTCATGACCAAGCTAGGGCTTGGAAAGACAAGTAATATGCAAGACCTAATATCAACACCTAATGGCATGCAAAACTTCACTAAATGACCTGGAAATGAATGCAATTAAAAATAATAAACATGAAAAGTATAGAGGTGCACTTGGAAACCTGTAGCAACTTGAAGTACTAAAAATGTTGAATTTAATGCACACTAGGACACATACGCTAGGCTGGGTGATTTAGTCCTAGATTAGGGTTTCTGGGTAGGAATCGAAATCTAGCAAAGACAAGTCTGAAACACCTGAAAACTAGAAAATCCCCTATACTGGGACTCATACGCCAAAAGTGACGTATCATTCCTTCTTGGGTTTTTCAGAGGAACAGGATCTGAATATGCTATTCAACTTTTTCTCTATCTTCTCAACCTAATTTTTGAACCCGAATTGTTGAATTCTGCTCTATAGGTGTCTTTTAACGATCTTCTAAACAAGGAGACAACTTGGACCACGTTGCAATCTTAACAACTTATTTCCAATCTTGCTTCCTTAAGGGTCTTCAACCTAGATCTACATATCACACACTAAAGAGGGGAAAATATTGTTTTTTTAGTGGAAAGGTGTTTTTCTTGGTCAAACCTCGTTTTTGTAATCAAACCTTGTAATGGAATAAAATGAAAAGGAATGATGAATGAACAAAATGTAATGTTGCAACTCACCAAACCCTAGAAATAAAATGTTGCAAACATGTATAAGATGGCTCCAATGGATGTGGATCTTGACTCTTTCTTGAATGTTGTAGATCTTGATTTAAATTCTTGCTTGAATCATGAAACCCTACATCACAATTGTTAGCTCATAAAAAAACATGATGCATGATGACTTTGACATGATGCTTGATACTTGAATAATGCTCCAAAATTCTTGATAATCAACTCTTGAATGCTCTTGTAAACTCTTGAATGCTCTTGTGAACTTAAATTTTCTAAAAGGATGCTTATTCAATTTGTGAGGAGAAAAATGAGTGAAATAACCTTGTATTTATATTTGTTTAAGCCAAATTTCTCAAAATTACAACACTACAAGCTAACATCAAATCTAGGAGAATAAACTCCCACCAAGAATTTGAATTTAATTTAAGTTTAAGCCACACATGACTCATACGCTAGAAGTGGCATATGTGTCCCATTAGGCTAGGCTATGGGACACATTTTTCAAGAAAATAGATTCATTTGAAATCCAGATCGGGGCCCCAAAACTTCGGTGGGACCCATATGCCCAAGGTGGCATATGAGTCCCAAATCACTAAATCTAAGCCATATAATCCAAAAACAACTGAATTATGATTGGATGTTGGTTTATGTCAGGATTATCCCTAAAAAAAAATGCATTAATTAGGGCTTGTGGATGCAAAATAAGGCCAAATAAGGCATAAAGAAGCCCAATTAATAATGAAAAACCTAGATTAGTGTGAAAGTGTAATGCAACACTTTACAACACCTTAAATAAGGCACAACTAGGTCGATTTAGTTCATAAGGGCCTAAACAAGTGTGAAAATATAATGGACAACATTTTTTGACACTACAGTTTATATTGACATGCTAGTAGTAGACCCTTCTTTACTTTTGTATAAATCTTATGTGAAATTCCTAGAGTTACATATTTCATTGTGAGGTTTATAATTTTATCTATTGATAGATTTATCCCATGTGATGTTGCCCCTATTATCTCTATCACTTTTATATTGTTAACATTTTTCTTATAAGGGAGGCCACCTTTGTTCCATAGTCCTATCACTACATGTGCTTCTTCCTTGGTGATGCAGTAGAATTGGTTGAGAGAGATGAAGTTATCATGAATATTATTAAAGATGATCGATCTTGACACAACCCTCCTCTATGAAAAAAATAGGGAAGCCTTTCCACATACTAATCTCATGTTTATAATTTATTGGTAATGTAAATACTATTAATTTTTTTCTTGGTTGCAATATTATTTTCTAGAGTGGCACAAAGTATTTATGGTTTATCTCTCTAATTTTAGTGTAGATATACTTTCACACATATTTTTTATATAAAATATCCACTTACACATTAGAAAATACATCATCTAGATCTATCTACATCACCTTGAATGGGTATTTATTATACTTTGGTCAAGGATTGTTTTGTGCATCTACCAAAGTAGGGGCTTCTATATTTTCTTCTTATATGTTCTTTTCTTACTAGTTTTATTCTCCTAATCTATTCTCAACTAATCAATTTTTCTTATGCAACTTGTTTTGGTCTCAAGGTTTGCAAACCTTTGAATTTATTAAGAGTGGTTTCTTCTTCCTTATGAGAATTTTATAGGCTTATAATGGTAGGCCTTTTATTTATTATGCTTACCTACTCTTTTTTTCCACCAATCATTCCCATTGGAATATTGTATTTTCTAAAATATGCTTCTCGAGATCCTTCATGATAATACTTTAGTCTCACACCATTTGTATATCTAGCCAATAGTTTTTCTTGTAGTTATTTTATCTAATGCCTCTTGAGGGAAATATTTTTGTAATCCTATATGGACCTAGCCATCACTTTTTTAATCTTCCTAAATTTTTAGATTTACTTTCTATAATGTCAAAAAATTTAAACCCTTGCAATTTTATGTTATGTTTTGTGCTCTCTTTCATGCCTTTAGTGTATTTCTAGGCTCATTTTAACTCTTGTATTAGCCTTTTTCCCTCCCATGGTGTAAAGGGCTTGTCTCATGGGGTGATCCCACAATAGTGGTTTACAATTTTTGGCCAAATTGGACACTGATATATTTTTTTTTAACACAATATCCACATTTGGGCACCTATAGCGATTAAACCATAAGGAATTTGAAGATGATGCAAACTAGAGTCTTGTCATATTTTGTCTGTAGATTCTAAAAATATTTTTTTCAAATTTTTTGGAATCAGATTGCACTTCTTTTTCCATCTCCCATAAAAAATTTTTTTTAAAAACAACATTTTTTAAAAAGTGACGCACACCGTATAACGCATAACTTTATTTCCATGAAGGATAAAATTCTAATTCTTTTGAATTTAGATTTTTAACTCCGATATCTAGTGCTTCCACTTGGTTACATAGTTTTTTATTGGATATTTTT
>VDFB02240728.1:0-10556 GCA_007258455.2 Sequoia sempervirens
TTTGGTTAGGGGAATTTTGGCTTTAGAAGTTCCTCTGGTTCTGATTGGTGTTCTGATTCTGATTAGAGTTCTGGTTGGAGTAACCACCCTAATTAGAATACCCTCCTTGATTTTGATAATTTTGGTTTTGGTTTTGATTTTGAGGGGGGTTATATCTTAGTTGAGCCATACCATTGGACATCTGAGATAGAGTCTTCTTTAGATTTTCCACTTCATTAGTCAATTCAATAGTTTGTTCACTTTCTGCAGTTTTCACAACAGATGGCTGACTGACAGGATTTGACCCTCCAGCTTGATTATGGTGATTTTGTGATTGTTGGGAGGAATCTTGAGCCCCATTAGTGAAGAATGGTAGGGGTGGTGGAGTTTGTAACTCATACATGGGTCCATATTGGGAATAAGAAATCCTTGGGATCGTATTAAATAGAGGAGTTGGATTAGGCATTTGATATCCTATGGGAGGGAGAACTCTGAAAGTTCTCGATTGTAAGCTTATCTATTGCTGCAATTTAATGGCCAGGTGATAAACTTTAGACAGAGAATTAATCTCAATGACAACATATGTCCTTTGCATAAATAGGCCAAACAAGGGATCTATGACCCTTAAATATGACAAAATGGCAATATTTTCAACAACCAAGTAAGGATCCTATAACCTTTGGTACATCCTCTGGAATCTTGTGTTAAACAATGGTAAGGGTTCATGGGGTTCTTTTCTTATGGT
The DNA here is from genome assembly GCA_007258455.2 of Sequoia sempervirens. Lineage (NCBI taxonomy): Eukaryota > Viridiplantae > Streptophyta > Pinopsida > Cupressales > Cupressaceae > Sequoia > Sequoia sempervirens. Next base: position 725 of record VDFB02240728.1, read on the forward strand.
AGAAAATTGGTGATACAAAATGGTAGGGTCTACGTAGACCCGAAATTGATTGATAAAGGCATTTTCTAAGTCAGTCCAACTCATAATAGACCCTTGTGGTAAATTCAAATACCAATTGTATGCCATGTCACCCAAAGAGTAGGGGAATAATCTACATACCACATCATGGTGGGATATTTGAGCATGAGTACAAGTATCTTTAAATACTTGTATATGCTCTTCAACACTCCTTAATTCTCTATGCATATATTTGTGAAAGAATCTCTCTGGATTCTTGGGAAGATAGTGTATACCACCAGGGATAATCCCCAATGGAGAGGGATTATTTATGAAGAAAACCATGGGTGGTGGTGGGACTGGTTGAACCAGTGGTGGAATAGGTGGATTTGGTGGAAATCTAGGTAGAGTAAGTGGTGGTGACAATGGTGGAATGAAAACTCTAAGCGCTTGGGGTCTACACCTGACAGGGGTTTGGAGTTCAACCAATGGTTCAGGATTCTGAGAAGATTTGAGAACTCTTTCAAACCTTTCTGGTGAGAATGACCCAATTTGAGCTAGTTTGTTCCTTAGGCCCTCCTTCTTGCGCCAAATCCGTTGATGGTCAAAATAGCACAACATTAAATAGAATATCTCTATCATATTTCTCTTGAAAAAGAAAGATAACATAAAGCAATCTATCTTCCAAGGTCCTGGTAGTTGGTTCTCAACTATGCTGATGTTACTCAATGGCCAATGCAACTGTAATATTCAAGGGGGCTGTTGGTATAAAGGAATACAAACTACATCATATCAATTAACCTACGTTTGGGGGGTATAAATAAATAGAAAAAGATAGATCAGGGCTTCAGAACAACAAAATATGAATAAGACTTCTTCACATCTAGACATGTACCTTAACAATGAGTGTTTCTTCAACTAACCAAAACCATAACATGATGCAATCCATAACATCACCTACACCATTGCATACATTCATAGTGCTAATTCAACAATCACAACCATTCATCAAAACTTTACTTCAAGATCAAAACATATCACCCACTCATTGCTAAAATTAGATCAAATAGACATAAATGAATTCCATTCATAGACAATTCAATGAAATAATCTTAGATCCGATTTCCCCTATTGATTTGCATCAAATAGAAAAAAATTATGCACAACATCCACTGGCATACAGATGATTATAATTCATTAACATTATCATTTAGGTCCAAACTTGACAATAACATAAAACTGTAAAATTATCTAAGTACAACAAAAAATTTTAAGTATCTTGCTTAAAGCTTGTGAAATCCTAAGACTATAAGAATACTATCTTCTATCTTATCAAGTGGCTAATCCTTCTTCAATCAGCCAACCTTTACAAAATGGAGCCCAAAATTACATATAGGGAGACTATGCACTAATTTCTCTCAATCAAAAATTGAGATCCACTAATCAAGGAATCAAAACTGCATGAAGTGGTTGATCTTTAGTTCAATGGTTGAGAGCCTTGTTGTCCAAAATCTGACACCCAAGGAGGATGGTAGGACTGTTGGATGAGATCTACAATTGAGCTCATTTCGTAACCCTGCAAAGTAGGAGAGAAAAGAGGAAGTTGTCCACCAAAACAAAACGCTCATTTGCCAGCTCATTCCTATGTTGCTTGATCAAGGAGATATTCCTCATAGCTGGAGAATACTTGTTGAAGAATGTCCTCATCAGTTCCATCTACCCAATTATCCTCAAATTTAATTCTAGATTTGGTAGAGGATGCTACAATATCAATGAGGTTCATAAGTTGATTTTGTGGTTCCCAAATTGACAAGGTCTAATTGGTAATCGCTATTTGCATACCTTTGACTATTATCTTTGTCCACCATTGGGATTGCATTAGCAACAATCTCACTTGCATTTGTGAGCTTAGTGGAATGGAGTCTCCGGCCCTTTTCTTGGCCCTCCTTCCTCAATCTCCTTCATCATTTCATCCCAATTTAGAGGCTATTGACTATTTGCTTCCCTCTCTGTTGGTCTAATTTCACCATAGAGTGAGTGGTGATCTGGTGTGTGTGGAAGAAGAGGCGAGTGGGCGTAATAGCCAGGCTGCAATATGGTGGTCCTAGGTCTAGAATCAACCTCTTGTACATGTTCTTTCTCTCTTTCTGCAACTTCTTTTCAAGCCTTTCAACTTCTTCCTTGTCTTTTTGCTCTTGCAGCTTTTTAGCCTCTAACTCCTTTTCCAAACGTTCTTCCATTCTCTTCTCCTCATACATCTAATATTTTTTTTTCAAGATCTTTAACCTTATCCAATGCTTCTTTAGACCTTTGTTCATATAGAGAAAGTTCTTTAGCCTCCTTTTCTCTTTGTAGGTGTTCTTCCTCCTCTTTCCTTTTATGGGATTCCTCAACAGCTTTAAATTTAGCCTCAAGGGCTTCTCTTTACCTCCTTTTTTTAGCTTTCTCCTCTTCAAGCTCATGGATTTTCTATAACATAGCCAATTTATCTCTCTTCTTTGGTCTTTAGTTCTTGCTCCCTAGTATTGGCATCAAATTCTTGTTTCTTAGCAAGTGCCTCAGCTTCCTATTGTTTAGAAAATACCTCAACTTGTGCTTTGGCATCTGCTTCCTTCTTAGCATCCTCAAATAGCTTCCATTGATCTTCCTAGGTGAGGACATGCTTAGTTCATGCATCCTCAATTTCTTCATTGGATGCAAATACATGAGTTTCTTTATCAAATTGGGTGTCAAAATCTATATCAATATGAATTTCAATTTCATGCACCTTAAGGATTTAGTCTCAAGTATGAAGAGTTCCAAGATGAATTTCCCAAATTGGCTACCTATGAAAGGAGGTTGAGTTGATGTTCACCTTCAACAGTTGTTGAAACACTAGATTGAGATGAAGCCCCCCAGGTTCTATTGTGGTCTCTCCATGTTCTCACAGAACATCCCAGAAATGAGGGCTCGCCTCTCAAATTGAGGGAAAATTTCCAAGGGCTCCTTAGGAGCCATCTTTTTCCTTGTATCCCGGGTGGTAGCTGCAACCTTCTTTAGAAGGTTGAGCCTCCTGCTCCTTGATTCCTCATAACCACCCACTGGATACTTCTATCCAAGACTGGCCTTACAATCTATTTTATGTCAATGGATTCCTCTGCATCCCAATCCACTGGATCCAAGTCTTTGGTACCTATGTTCTCAATATCATACTAAGGATCTAGGGTTACACCATCATCTAACAATGTGTCAGGAATATCCTCCTTCACCCCATACTCAATCATGAGTGGAATGGGCAATCTTTCATAATTCCTTCTTCTTAGATCATACTCATCCTGTAGGTCCATCCAAAAATCCTCTAGCAAATTGAAATGTTTGTCAAAATTTGTAGGAAGCAAACCTTGCATCTTGTGCTTGGGATCAAAATACTTCCTAGAGGTATATAAGCCTAATTTCAAATGGATCAACTCATCACAAATTTCTTTTGCTGCTATATTGTGTGCACAACTATATTCTCCTAATTTCATGGTAAACTTGTGACACCCAGACTTATGTTTATTGGAAAATTTGGTGTTGACCCCTATGGCTTGATAAATGAACTCCATCAAAACAATCCTCTTATTGCAACATCTGGGCAGTAAATGGGGATGACCATCAAAACTAGCTAGCCTGAAGTAGGTGAACTTGGGGTATTGGATGTACCAATGTCCCCACTCTGCAATGAATGCCATGGCATCTCTGCTCAGTCTATATCCCGCATCTCCAGTTAGCTAGTTAATGATGACATAAAGAAATGCATCATTAACCCTTCTATGGTGTGACTCCAAGGTCTGCAAGGTTAGCTGATCATAGTGATCCCACACCTTATGTTGTCCGGGGGCTTCTCCCAATATCCCAACTGCATTCAAACCATGAAAGATACCTCTTCTTGCAGTTGCATATATGACATAGGAAGTCATGAAGAAGCATTTTGTCTCCCTCACTTTGAGCATCTGATTGTGTAGGCACTCTAACAAGATCATCAACTAATCAAACTTATGCCTATCATCCATAATGGTTTGAATGAATAGGAACAACCATTCCTTGAACTATGAGGAATCCCTTTTTCCAAATAATCTGGAGAGCATCATAATTATATCACCAATCTCCTTGGTAAAATCTGATCTCTTGGGCTGATCAGGGAGCTTGTCTAGGGATTTCTTCTCCACTCTCATCCAATGTTTGTTCATATGAGTCTTGCTAGCCTCCTTTTTGTTGCTATATAATTTCAGGTCTTCTACCTCATTGAGTTTCCTAGGGATTTGTGGGATAGGTGCATTGAACATTAACCTTATCATCCATGTTGTTAGATCAATGATGATGTTTCCCTGCAAGTCCACACATTGTCTGGTAGCAGGATTGTAGGCTCCAGCTGTAGTAAGTATCAATTCTAGACACTAGACTGATAGAGGAAAGAGGGCAACATGTGCAAATCCAAATTGAACTATTCTCTGTGTTCTCCCTATTTCCTCCTCACCGAAGGTTTCTTCATGTAACTCCTCATAGTTGAATGGGACCATGTTTGTGTTTGTGATATCTTCCCAATCTGAATCCACCTTGCTAGCTATAATAGTAAGATTATGGTGCTTATACCTCAAGGTGTAGGGGAGTTGTTCCACCTTTATCTTCTTAGGCTTGGTTCCTTGCCTTGAACTTTCTACAGGTTGGCTTCTTTGAGAAGCCTCCTCTGATGCTCCTGACATTTTCTATTTCTGCAATAAAACCCTGGATTAGATGAATAAAGGCAAGAAAATCATTACATCACCAATGCCTCTCTACTCCCTCAAGATAACTCTTTATACTTAGTCAAATTTCATATTCACTGGAAGTGGAGTCAAAGAAGAATCAGGAATAGGAAAACATTTAACAAAGGCAGGATTGGGACCGAAACAGGAATGAAACTTGAACCTGGACCGAAACGGAAACCAAACCCGAAATCAATCAATAATTCCAATTTCGTCCCCCACTCTGGTTCCACTTCCGCCAAACAAAAAGGGTGATTATTAGAGTCAATGGTCATTGAAAGCGAGATCATTTTTGGAATGAACTCCCATGCAAATAATTATGAGACAAATTCGTTCTTGGGTCCGCTTTCGCCAGTTTACCATTCAAACGAAGCAATTTCTTAAAGGTGCAGCTGCATGAGATTTTAGGACTTGGGTCACATGGGATCATAAGGGAAAAATAAAGGGGCCTAACCTCACCCTTTAATAGAATAAAGACCAAATTTAACTCTAATGGCTCGACATTGTAAGGTCATCGCACAAACCCTAGTTTGCGCAATGTGTCAACTTAGGTAATTAGGGCATCAAGAACCCAACATGAAAATAACTGAACCAACATGGGAATAAGATCAAAGGGGTCACTATTTTTTTTTAAAATAATTTAAAGCATAGAGGACCCCATAAAATGGAACCCTAGTTTAGAAACTAGGGCATGACATAACGGACCTGCCACGAAAGCAACAGCAGAACGACAAAAGAAACAACAAACGGAAAGACAAAAAGAAAAAAAAAATGAAAAGGACTCCAATGAAACTAAAAATACAAGGGAATGAGTGAAGATTCATAAGAAAGGTCCCATGAATGCTAAGAACACCATGAACATGAAATAAAATAGAATGGAAAAGAAGAAGGAAAAAGACCCTACCTCGAAACGCCCACAAGAAAAGTTGAAACTGGATAAGAATCCACTCACCAACGCACCTCTGCAATCAAATCATGCTCCTCTCTAAGTTACCCTGGCTCCGGTTCACTAAAAAAACTTAGATAATAAAGATAATGATCCAGTTAACCTTGATTTAGGTTTAAAAATCACTTTGCACATGTGAGGAGGCTACAATTAATGCAATAAATGTGGTTGATCTAGAGAAAACCATAATCAGAATGAGTAATCAACCAATGTTGAAATCCTAAGGTGGGAGACACAAATGTGGAGTCAAATAGAACAAGAAAAATTTATCCAAGTCTCTCATCCAACTCCAAACCCGGTTTTGGTCCCGCGGAAAGGACAAACAACAAAGGGAAATAGGGGTGGAATCGGGACCAAAATTAGACCCATAATTTTACAAATTCCCAGGTTCAGTTCTGATTCCAATTCTGCTCTCGACAAAGGAAAAAAAAATGAGACAAGGAAAAAAGACACCACGGGAAGTGGGACCGGAATGAAAACTAGGCCCGACTAAGAAACCAACAACGACAAAACACGAAGCAAGCAAGCGAGAGCGGGATCGGAATGAAAACCGGATTCAAAAATTTTACAAAGTTCCAAGTTCAACTCCAATTCCGTTTCCGCTTCCGCCAAAGCAAAAACAAAACATAGAGAAATGAGAAACAACTCAAGGGAGAAATAGACCCAAGAGCACAAGACAAACCAAAAGGCGATGAAAAGAACAATGAGGCAAGGGTAGGGTCAGAACCGGGATCGAATCCAGATTTGGAACCTTCAAAAGTTCTAAGCCTAGTTTGCATTCTAGATCCACTTCCGCCAGACCAAAAGAAACAAGGACTTAGGAGGAAAAAGAACAACTCCTAAGACCTGAATAAAACACCAAGGACAAAACAAAATGGGGTGGTTATGCAAGGCATAACAAGTTGTAGAGTTGGCTTTTGGGAGGACTCTTGGGTGTTGGACCTACCTTTGAATAATATGTTGTCTGGTGTGTATTTTGTTAGTTAGTTCTCTTTGGATGACTGTTGATGCTTTTGGTGGCACAAGGATACAAAGGGAACAAATTTTTGTCATATTCCTCTTTATTTATCTTCATGCTTCCATTTGTCATAAATGCAATTTTATGCATTTTGGGGATGATGCAAAACATTGAGACATTTAGGTCTCTTCCATGTTGACCCAATTTTTTCATGTGATCTTCTTCCTTTTTACTTGTAGTTTCATTGTATCTAGGGAATGTTGTCAAATAAAAATTATTATTTTGATATACATTATTTATCATACAACCATACTGAATTATTTGGACCCCTTATGCACTATTATTTAATATTTCTTGCTATATGTGGAATCACCTCATTTTTCTTGTCTTGGGTGAAACCCTTTGTCACAATGTAGCTTTTGGGAACATATTTTTTGGTATATGGATTTTGGAAAGATCTCATGCCTATTTTGGTATGTACTACTCTTTTTACCTTAGAGGAAATTGCTCTTGATTGGTGTTAGCAATTATTCTAAGGTGGGGGCATACATTTTTCTATGTGCTTCACTTTTTTCACACACCATGAAGCTATTTGTGCTATCACAACACCTCTTGATCATATTTGTAGCAGTTTATTGGAGTTACCTAACAAAGAACGTGTTCCACTTGACCCGTAAGTTTTGATATTGTTGACATGAAACTCACCTAGTATGTGGATCTTACTAGCCTATTTTGTTTTTATTTTCTTCTTGTGAATCCCACCTAGTAAATATTGAATTTTACTTGCCTATGATGCCTTCACTTGTTCATGAGCCACCTAGCAAAAAGTTTGTTAGTTTTTGACTTATGAATGTTTCTTTTGGTATGGATCCTAATAAGAATCTATAAATATTTTTAGTCCAAGAGGACATAGCTTGTATGCTTTTATTTTCCATGTATGCTCCATGTATGCTCTATGTATGATTCGTGTATACTTCATGTATGTTTGGATATTGACCATATTATTTTTTTAACCAGTTAATATATGTGTATGCCTTCTTGCCTTGTGTCTTGTGTATATGCCATTTTAATCTTAACATTGTAGTTTGGTAGGATCCTAAGTCTGGGGGCTATCACATTTCTCAACTTAGCACTATTCTATCTCTCATGTGTTTTGATTAAAATAATTTTGCTTCTTTATACTTTACCATGGGTATGAATTTAAGTGCATACCTTCACTAAAGTGGGGGCTAAATGTAGCATCTTAAAAAGTCAGTGCTTACAATTTCATGCTAGTTTTGACACTCAGTTTGGCATGTGTGTTTAATTTTGTTTGTAATGTGCTTGTTTCATCACCTTTATGAAAAAATTGGTTAAGTCCTTTATTGTTGGGTCCTTTGAGGGAATATCTTTCCTAGACCCTAGCACAATGTGCTAGCATCCTAGCTATACATGCCAGACATATTCGAATTCAAATTGTGGCCTTGTTGCATTAAGGGACAAAGCCTTGCTTGTCGACCTCACCCAAACAATTAGTCGAGGATGTTCTTAGTTTCCTATATAGATAAACTCCCCCTCTCTCTTCCTCTAAAAAATTCCAAGTCTTCTAAGACCTTTCTAATTTTGAAAGTCCTATTCTATTGCAAATTCTGATTTAGTGTTGTGGATGTTTATTTATTTATAACAATGATTTTTCCAACTTTTGTTGGATGTTATTTGTTCATGATTATTCTTATTGTTATTGTCATTATCATATGCATTAACACTTACAGGATCTCAAGGAAGCATTTTTCATGTTCCTTTGTGTGATTTGTGTGGCCACATCAATCTAGAACAGGGTTTTATTTTGAATGATAAAATCTATTATTGTGTTGTTATTATTATACCATTTTTTCCTCTACTCATCACGAGCATGCACTCTCTATCATCATCATCATTGTTGTTTTTAGGTGGGAACACCAACATGGGGTTTAACTGAGGAAAACCCCTATACAACACAACCATTTTCCTCTTTCCATTTTACAAGTGTCTAGGTTGGAATTGTGGAAGGAATATTCAGTATCCCAACTCATTTGGAGACTCCTAAGACCCTATCTCTTATCCCTACTAGTTCATCATTGATAAATTAGGGTATCTTAATTATTTGGGCATATTTGCACACAAATTCTAGATTTTCTCTACCGGAAGTGTGTATACTGTATTGGATCCCTATAAATTGACAACCCCAATTTTTTTTACCTTTTGAACTACAACATGATGTGTTGGCATCCTTAATCGTCAACCCTGTTTTTATAAGTTCCTCTTTGTGTTGTCTTTTAGATCTACTTTTTGTTTCAATTCATTCATTTTGCTTAGCATCTACATTTTGTCAATTTGATGAATTTAATTCATGTTTAGCTAGTTTAATTTTTATATCCATCCATCTTTACAAATTATAGCAAGGAACCAAAAAACCAACCAACAGCTCTTCATGAGGACAACATCCAAAAAAAACATCCCATTTGTTGGTTTTCATTCCAATATTTTGTTGGAAAGATTGGGATTAGATTAGTCATTAGTCATCCACCCTTCTCTTTTCAACTTGAAACATAGACAAAGACCATTTTCAAGGTTAAAGCCTAGCTTCCATTTAATAGAAGAGGAAAGGATAGATTTCCTCAAACAACCAAAGGGTAACTAAACAAAATCTAGGTGTAATCCTCCACAAGAGAAAATGAAAAACAACCCTTAGGAGGAACTCACCTCAAATTTTGCCACCTTTTGTTTTGAGAATCCACCTACACATTGGAATCAATGTTCATCAGTAGCAGAAAAATTGCTTCAAACTAAGAGGCTGAACATCCCATTTGAGAGAACAGATCATCAATTAATAAAATCCATAGTTTCAGCTAATACTGTCTCAAATGATTCCCAGCCTTTATTCTTGGAGTAGCTTTTTGTATATTTGAGCAAATCAATCCAAGATTTATGACCCAAGTTCTAATGAAGTCTAACATTTTCCTAGACTAAACCTCTAATTGATGTAAGTGAGGACCCATGTGGGATCCCATCAACCCTAGTTGAGACCCCCATCATAAGTTATATTGACTACAAAGTTCTTAAAATTTAACCTTGGTGAACTCATTTTAAAAAGCTCTCATAAATGTTTCTTATTTATTACTAGTGTTCCCCTTTATGGAAATTATTAAT